>LR749511.1:919678-1220068 GCA_902729485.2 Mus minutoides | reverse complement strand
AGGCTCTTCTTCATCCTGGCATCTGCTAGCTGTGAACCTGGGCTGCAGTGCTCCATCAGCAAAGTAAGACTCCGGGAGAGTCAGGCCACAGGCACTGCATCCAGGGGGAGGCTCTTCTTCCCAAGATGCTTTCTGTCTTAGCCTGTTAGTGTCCTAGAACTAACTAATCTCTCTCTCTCTCTCTCTCTCTCTCTCTCTCTCTCTCTCTCTCTCTGTGTGTGTGTGTGTGTCTGTTTACATATACAGACTGATCTGATCCTTTTGAAGGAAAGAGGAGGAGGAGGGATGGGCCCACCATCCCCTTGTAGAAAACAGTGTGCTGTGCTGTCTGAGTGTCTATTCTGAAGACCATCTTCTAAGCATTTCCATAGATACCCAGTGGTAGTGACTAATGGGCTAAGCTGTTTGCCGCATTGATTGGAATGTCCCACCGCTGTGCCACCCACTACCTCCTCCCTCCACTGATTCTTTTCTCTGTAGAACTCTGTGTCTTCTGAGATTCCGCAGTGATTGGTCTGCGCTCTCTCTCTGGGCCTGCAGTGAATACAGATCAGGGATGCATTGCCTTGTGAAGAGGGTTTTTCCAGTTCTCTGTATTCAGACAGCCTTCATGCAGATACACATGTGTGCTGAGCTCTTAGCTCTACCCTGAGGGCAGCAAACCAGGAACAGGAATAGATAGTGCCAATTTAGGTAGTGGCAGACCCCGGGGACTGCACTGAGAGACACTCACTGCCCTGCCTTGCCTCTAAGAACATGTGACTCCCTCACATTTGCAGAGAACAGTTCAGGGCTCTAGCTCTTTGTCACATGGCATTTTTAAAGACCTGCACAGGTCCCCAAGGTCATCACTACTGTTCCTTCGAACAAATAACAATGCACTCAGGGGCTAGTTATGCCTCAGGTCAGGGCTGGATGGGTTGATGGACTTATCTCATCCTTCAATCAAAACCTACTGGCCATTGTTCTATAGTAGGTGCTTCTGTGTGTGCTGGGAATCCATCTCTGCCTAGGAGACATCTTCTTTCTGCTGAAGAGTAGGAGACCCAGGCTGGTCCTCAAGTTGTTTGAACACATCCTGTTGTGTGCTAGCCTGGAAGCTGACATAAAATGTTCTGGAAGCAGCAAAAGTAGGCAGAGCTAGAGCTGGATCCCTAGTCAACATATTGAAAACGAGGCATCAGTCTACCGGGGATGACCATGGACCCTGTGGACACCAACAGATCTCACAGACCTCCTTCGGAACAGAGCACCTGAAGGTGGCTCTGGGGCTTTCAGTGTCCGAATGGTTCTTCTCTCCCTCCTAAGGTGCTCTGCATTTAATCACTGTCTTGGGATTGCTACTGCTGCAGTGAAACACCATGACCAAAAAGCAAGTTGAGGAGGAAAGGGTTTATTTGGCTTACACTTTCACATCACTATTCATCACCAAAGGAAGTCAGGACAGGAACTCACACAGAGCAAGAACCCGGAGGCAGGAACTGGTGCAGAGGCCATGGAGAGGTGCTGCTTACTGGTTTGCTTCCTCTGGCTTGCTAGGTTTGCTTTCTTATAGAACCCAAGACTACCAGCCCAGGGATGGCACCACTCACCATGGACTGGGCCCTCCTGCATTGATCACTAAGCCCTCTAATTGAGAAAATGCCTTACAGCTGGATCTCATGGAGGCATTCCTCACCTGAGGTTTCTTCTTCTCTGATGGCTCTGGCTTGTGTCAAGTTGACACACAAAACCAGCCAGTACAGCCAGCAGAATCTGGGACCCAGGAGGGCTGCTGGGCACTTCCTTAGTTTTTGTGATCTCTGGTATAATTCCCAGTTCCCCAGCCCTGCTTCATGAAAGCCAGGTCCTGTCATCATCCCACCCTCCAGCTCACTTTTAGCTCAGTAATCTTGCATGGTCATGTTCACACAGAAAAATGGTAGGATGGGGACTACAGCATCTCTGACTTGGTCAACACCTCCTTTCTTCACTTCTGTCCATCCTGCTCCCGCCCACCAGCTCTTACTGTTGCCCGTGTCGCTTTTACGCTCCATGAATTCACAGCAGAGGATGGGAACTGCATGCATGCTGTTGAATGAATGAGAACAATAAGCCTTCAGCACATATCACTTATGAATGAATGAATGAATGAATGAACGAATGAGAATATAGTCCACCTCTGAGGTGAAAGGCTGTGTTCCAGCAGACCAGAACATATAGGACCTCCCAGTCTATGCAGAGAAAACTCCTCAAGCCCTCTGTCAGATCCTTTGGGGATGAATTTAATTGCGACGATAGCTTTTCTGGCTGCCCCTTGTTGAGTTTCTCCCTCTGCCACCTAGTCACAGAGATCTCAAGAGAGCTGAGACTGCCCGTCTGCTTTGGTGCTCATTAGCACAGATAGAAATCAAACCTAGGTCTCTGTGGGTCTCTTTGTTTCTAAGTCTCACATGACTCAAAGCCAGGCAGAACTCCTGTCCATGCTGCTGATCCACTGGAGCCCATAGCATCCTGGGATGCTGGCATTCATATGCCTCCCATTGCCTTACAACTACACCCAGCAAGGAGCTCACGTGAAGGTGGTTCTCTGTTGATGTAGAGGTACCTTTGCCCAGAGCAGGCAGGCCAGAACATGTGTAAGTCAGTGGCACACTTATCTAAGAGCAAGACCCTTCCCATTGGCCAATACTTAATTTCCAGGAAGCTGGACCTTCTGGATCACGTGTCTTACATTGTACAGGCCGCACTGGCTACTTGGTATCCCCCACCTACAGCTCTGGGGACCAGGTGAGCTACTCTCATTCCAGATGAGAACCTGGGATGCTTCTGCTTCCCAGCCAGTAAGCCACAGGGTTTGACTCAAACCAACCCAGGACTTCAGCCTGTGTCATGTTGTCCTAGGTGCGTTCCATTTCTTAAATAAGAAAGCAAGTCTCAAGATATATGACATGCTAAAAATAAGTGAACGGGATTTCAGTCTTCCTCCAGTTTTCCCATTACTTCTTTACAAGATAAAAAGGAAAGAAATAACCCGTGGCATTTCCATCTTGCAGAAAAAAATTATCTCTGTGGATTTCACAACCTTTTGAAACCCTTGTAGTAGAGGGACTCAGAGGGAAAAATATAGGCTATGGATAAAGATGAGGGTAATTGGATGGGATGTCTGCGCACAGGTCAGCCAGACTCACTGTAGCAGAGGATGGAATCTCTTGTCCTTAGATGTGTCATGTAGGGACAGCAAAGAAAAGAGCCTGAGGTGCCAGCTGGGTGGGGAGCTGCTCACACAAGTCTGGTGTGCTGAAGGTCCTGTCAGGAGGCTCCTCAAGGAGAGCTAGGGACCCACTGACCATCAGCAATGAGGGCGCTAAACAGGGTCTTGTTGGAAAGCCCATGCACACAGCTTATGCACAGTTGAGAACCCCGCAGAGCCTGGGCAGTTGGGAGCTGTGAGTGAGAAAGATAGTCACGTCCTGTAAGGGCTAGCGAGAAGGCAGCACTTAGCTGGCTAGCAGGTGCCAGCTGCCCTAGGCCTTCATCCCTCATGATATCTAAGATGGCCAACTCTCTCAACTATCTGCTGTGAAGGATTTTTTTTTCCTGGCTGGCTTGTCCCCAGCCTCTCCTACAATCATCTCTGTGGGACTAACAACCCTTCCTGGCCTCAGAGCCTGCATTAGCCCATCACCTAAGATGAATCTAGAGGCTACAACCTGTGCCACAGACTCCCAAGTTCCACAGGGGTACTCTTAGCTCCCCCCTCCCTGCTCTATACTCGGACCCCACCCTCCCCTCCTCTGCAGTGCTGCCTTCTGTACCTAGTGGACTCTGAATTGTCTGACAGAGCTATCCATCTTCATTCCTTCAGACTTGGAACAGATCAGACTGTACCCACCATTCTGCCAGCCCTGGGTCCTGAGGGCAGTCATTACTCTTGCTGCCCCATGGTCAGAATACAGGAGTACTCAGCATGCATGAGAGTGGATAAGGTGCTTTGAGGGGTTCCCCCTGGCTTACAAAGGGGCTGTGGGGATCCTAAGGAGGCAAACAGTCTCAGTGAGAGAGACATCCTCTCCACAGAAGCGCAGCCAGCTTGCCCACCCCCCGCCGCTACCTCGTCCCCTTTTCCTAAACTGAATCCCCAATATCTCTGTGAAGCTCTTCCCTGTTCTCACACATACTGGCTGGGCATCTGTGCAAGCATAGAACCCAGGCCTTGCACATGGATATATAAATATACTCACTGCCATGCCAACCATACTGTTGTGGACCCTCTTGTTTCTAACTCTTCTGAAAGTCCTGTGGGCATCTGGGGAGGACATGCTCTGGCCACAGGCCCAGGGTCAATTCCTGCCTCCTCACTTTACATACTAGAGGAAGATGCCCATGATATCTCCCTTGGCAACCATGCCAGATGGTCCCTGTCTTGCAGGTTGCCCAGAGCCTTCAGATAATTTGGCTGGGATGGCATTTTCCATCACTGTTACCCATGGGCACCCCTGACGTACCCAGCCAGCTGTGGGGCTTGTCCCCAAATTTTCCACCAGGATTTTCAAATCCACACCTTCTGCTCCCTTTAGCCAGGTTCCTTGACAGCCTAAAGCTGTTCCCTTATGACTGTGCAATCAAGTGTCAGGATATGGCTTCCATAGGGAGGGAGGAAAGCTATCAGTCCAGAGATTCGGTTAAGGGCGGAGTGAGGGGGGTGCTGCCCTCCCTAGGGCAGAAGAGCAAGTACAACACCTGAGCAGGGGGCCAGGAACATAATCAGAAGCGTCCCCTTCTTTGTGGCTGCTGGTACCACTGCCCTCATCCTGTGATGAACTCAGACGGCAGCAGACTTGGACTCTGACCCCAGCTTTGGACTCTGACCCCAGCTTTGGACTCTGACCCCAGCTTTGAGTGAATGTCTTGATCTAAGACCCAGAGGGTGATTGAGGATTCAAAGTCAGAAGTAAATGTCAGACTCATTTCTACCGTTGACCTCACAGGGACCATTCAGTGAATTAGGCTCATCCTTAAGCCCTGGCGCTCCATGTAGGAGAGTTTGGGAGTTGGCAGTGGCCTGATGGAGCGGTGTCTAGGCCACAGAAGGACAGTTTTTGCTGTGTTGGTGGGCACCTCCATGGTACACAGTCCCTGGGCTTGGGAAGCGAGCCTACTCAGCCTGTGCCTGCTGATGGGACGCATGGATGGAGAGCAGAGCCCTCGTGGGTCCTGAGGGCAGTAGGGCTCACTCAGGTGCACATTCTTTGCTTGGTCCTGGCAGGAGGAACAGGAGCAGCACTAGCCCAAGGTGCACAGTTTGTGTCCCGATTTACTGCCAGTAAGAGGAATCCTCAGCAGAGGCAGCATGACCTGTCATGTAGGAGGAGTTCCCCTTCAGTGCGGAGTATAGGCACCACACTTTTCTCCTGGAGTAAACGAGTCAGGTGTTCCTTTGCTGGGATGTTTGGAGCCATTTCAACCCTAAGCATGTGCTAGAGAATGATCAGAGGCTACTGTGTGTCTACTGTGTGGTGGCCGGGTGTTCTGCTCCAGGGGAACAGCCCAGATGTCATAGTGTCCTTTGTATGTCTTCAAGGTTAGGGCAGAAGCTTAGCAAGAGTGTGAGCCCTTACACCATGTGCTAGTAGGCTAGGAGCATCAGGCAGGCTTAGCTCTTGACCTCATGATGTCCAATGCTGCTGGTACTCAGAAGATGTTACAGAGCAGGGAGCGAGGCTAGAGATCGCACTTCAAGTTCTGACACTTCTTAAGAGGATTGTGGGGGTATGGGGAGCAGCCATGTGCCCACAGAGGCAGAGGTACCTGGAACTCCTGGGGAATAGCCCCTCCCCATCTGGGGAACTCAGAGAGGATCTGGTCTTTGAAGGCGTGCTAGCATCCTGACTCCTTTGAAGCCAGACCTTGAGTCTGACAGGATACTTCCAAGGTTTAGCCCTTGACCTTTCCCAGGCAGTTCCTGATGACATCTGTCTCTCTCGGGACCCAAGGTTGGCACTTGGTCACTGGTTGGCAGCTTGGAGCTAGCAGCTAAAAGAAAAGGCTAAATAGGCTTCACCCACTGTGCCATCTTAGCAGAGGATATGCCCCTCACCTTGAAAAGTGTTTCCAGGCCTTCTTAAGGTATAGAACTCTGGTATACAAACAACACCTGAGAGAGAAAGAAGTGAGGGGATAAAGACCACTGGGGCTCAGGAGTGGGTGGGTGGATATTTGTGTGAACGACTGGAATATTCTCTGTCCACCCTCACCATTTCTACCATGCTATCTTTTTCTCCGCTGTCTGTGGCAGATTTTTGTTGTGGGTTAGAATGAGCCCCAAGCCTGTTCCTGTACACAGAGGCTGTTCTAGCTACAGCTACTCCTGAGTTGGGAAGCCCAGGAATTCGCTTGCCCACAGAAAGCTGGGTGCTTTGCTGTTGCTCTGTGTTTCAGGAGAACCCAGGGCTGTGATATGTGGAGGAGGGTGACTGTGGGTTATTTCCAAGGGCACCTTGTGTTTAGTGGATAGGCTGCCTGATCCTGGCACTGGCGCTTTCACTAGCCTGGATGTCACTTGCTCCCTTTTGTGTCTTACACATGGGTTAGGGCAAAAGCCTAGCGAGAGCGTGAGACCGTGCACCCTGTGCTAGTAGGCTGGGGGGGACGTCAGTTCTTGACCTTATGCTCTGTGTCTGTGGAGCTTCAGCTATGCCAGAGAGCAGGGAGGGGGACTTTATGAGGTCAGTCCCCAAGGCCATCTCAGCCTGATCCTAGAAATTCTCTGAGGCCCCTTTTCCAGGATATACAGATGTCCTCAGGAATTAGGCCTCTGAGAGAGGTGGGTGGCATCGGTCCCTAGATCGCTCTAGGAAGTCAGATCGTTCTAGTCCCCCAGTATCGTTGTTCCAACTTGGTCCTTGATCTGTAGCCCCGAAGAGTCTGCAGTGTTTGTCTCCGAAGTCCCAAAGCTGAAAATACCAAAAATATGGGAGGGGGTGTCCTCACTGCAATTTAGAGCTACTATGGAGGGGTAAGGAGAGGGTCCACGCCAAGCTCTCACACTTCATACAACCCTCTGTAATCTCTAATAGCATCCTGAGAGAAAGGGGACATTTCCTGTTCACAATAATGCCCAGAGCACCTGCTCAGGCTGGACAGCCAGCAAAGCCCGTTCTCTCAGAATGTGCATGCTTTGTTTCAGACCCCTCTGCCTCACTGTTAACTGCAAGAGTAGAGAGTAGGGGCCCTATCATAGTCACCTCCAGGAGCTGCCAGTCTTAGTCACTGCGTCAGCTGTGCTAAGCGACTTCTGTCTTAGATTGGCTCTGAGCTGGGGTATCCAGAGAGGTGGCATCTGCTTGCTGGGCCACCCCAATGCTCACGCCATGGAGTTTTTATTAGTGATTCTCGGAGGGAGGGTGACCGGTAGCTTGTCTACCAAGATCATCACCCCACTGGTTCCAAGCCCCTGCCCCTGAAGGATTTCCTTTAGTCAGGAGCAGAGTCCTAGGGCTGTTTCTGAGCAACAGCGAGGTTCTCAGATGAGCTGGCTTGTGCATCTCTGTGTCTCCCTGTCTAGGAGTATAATGTGGCCCCCAACATGCTGCTGATGTCAGTGTCACTGGTAAAGTACAGACAATGAGATTCAGACAGAAGTGGCCATAGAGTAAAGCAGGTAGCATTGGCACCCTCTTTGCTGGGTCTTTTGGAGTCCCTGTCACTGCCACAGGCTTCAACCCAGCTAGAGGTGACTGTTAACAAGTATGTGAGACCTGAGAAAGAGATGAACACTAACATGTGTGTGTGTGTGTGTGTGTGTGTGTGTGTGTGTGTGTGTGTGTGTGTGTGTGACAGTGGTGCCATGCCCGGCATGATCATAATGCTGGGTGCTCTTTATAGGGTGTCTGCTCTAACTGCGGCTACCCTTGGTCTTCCCCTGGGGCCCAGAGGTCTTGCAATCCCTCACAGAAGCACACAGCAGAGAGGGAGAGGATCCAAGACCCTTGTGGGTGGCTTGAAATGTTTCCCCTTGGCTGAGGAGTGCTTTACACAGTCCCTGGCAAGTATCGCCTAGGTCATCTCAGAGAATATTTAAGGACACGGAGGGGTTGGGCAGAGCCCAGGTCTACTGTGGGCTAGGGTAGGGTGGGCCTGTCAGGGCGCAGCTCCTAGTTCCCACTCCATAAAGACATTGTTAGGGTGGCGTCTGTTAGCCGAGGCCTGGAGCGGTGCCAGCCCTGCGGATTCTGACACCAGGAGAGGACTGCAGCTCTGGAGATTCCAAAGCCCTGTGGGAAGAGGACAAAGCTCTGGCGTGTCGGGAGTGCTCAGCTGGCAGAGGTGTCTGTACCCAGGAAGCCTTGTAAAACCTTCCCAGGGCCTGGCAACATGTTAGGAAATGCGTTTCCTCCCGCACCATGCCTGAGTGCTCAGCTGGTCAGACTCAGTCGCCATCCTAGCTCCCAAGATGCATTTGGCCAGATCTTGCAGTGAACCCACTCCTTCTGAGAAGTAAAACCACACATACACACTCTCTGTGCATTATAGGTACATGTAATTACAGGTACACACACATGTGACCCTCACATCCATGTATTGCAGACAGTGTAAAATGTCTCATTTGTCTATTTATCTACAAATGAAAATTTAAAAGCCCCAAAGCCAAAACAAGAGTCCGTTGCATCCTCTGTAATGTGGCCCGCCCACTGTGGTCTTCTGGCTCCCATCTACAGGGGACTTCTGCCTTTTCTCCTTCCA
Source organism: Mus minutoides (assembly GCA_902729485.2). Taxonomy (NCBI): domain Eukaryota; kingdom Metazoa; phylum Chordata; class Mammalia; order Rodentia; family Muridae; genus Mus; species Mus minutoides. Next base: position 1,211,344 of record LR749511.1, on the reverse strand, counting down.
TCCTCAGAATGACATGGGGTGCCCTGCAACCCCTCCCCATAGTTCAGGCCTCACCCACCACAGCTCCCTGACCACTACTGGCTTAGGAAATGGCCAGAGCGCTTGCTTTCAGGCCTTAGATCTTTGCCTCTGTGGGGAGTAGAGGGGTTGCAGCCCTGTTCCTCCCAACCGCTGTTTATTCATTCTTCACTTGCTTACCTGTCCTGCAAGCATTTCCTGAAGCCTGTTCTGTGCCCTCTGCTGCGGATCCAGCAGGAGCCAGTCTGCCCTCTTCCTATTGGTTCCTCCTCTCTGCATAGCAGATAAATGTGTAAGCTACTGAATCGTGCCCTGTCATGACTGTGTGAGGGGTCACAGGTCCCACAGGCAGAGAGCTGCATTTTCTAGCTCTTTCGAAGAAGAAGAAGAAGCAGAAGAAGAAGGAGGAGGAGGAGGAGGAGAAGGAGAAGGATTTAGAAAGTGCTTCTGAGTGACAGTTAGCCATCCTCCACTTGCAGTCTCATGGGGACCCTAATACAGGTATTCTTCTGGTTCCCAGGAGGCCAGGTGATTTAGAGATCTCTACTCCTGCCGCAGGGACCTCATAGTAGGTGCTAAATAAGGAAAAAGTAGAACACAGCTGGCTCCGGGGCCAGAGCCTTTCCACAAGTGCCTACTCCTGAGGAAGCCCAGACTCAGAGTCATTTGCTGAGACCAATTATGAAGCAAGAAGAACAATGTGTGACCTGGTTGGCAGCTCACATAGCAGCTCAGAGGAGGGACTAGCTTCCTTTGCTCCGCCAGGAGAAACTCAGCTCACAGCTTTCTCTTCCCACATCCCAGCCATTTAGCGCTCTGCTGCACAAGTGATGAATTTATGATTGCATGATATTTATCACCAGCTCATACCTACCACTGGGGTTCCTAGCTGACCCTAGGTTACTGGTGAATTTCATAGAAATGAGATTGACCATCCCACCCCAGAGTGGCCAGACACCTTTGTCTGTGGGTCATGCTTCTTGGTGATGGGTAAATGTCTAGTTGATGGCCTGCAGTGTTGGGTGCCAATCTCGTAATTACCATCAGTGCCTCTGCAGCTCCAGGTGAGAGCCATCAACTACACTCTATTCTTTATCCCTTGAATGTGGGGGTTCCTATGAGCGGCAAGTCTGTAAGTGCAGAACCAGAGCCAAAGAGGACAGAGGGCACTGATGGAGAATTCACTGCTTCCTTGCCATTCTGTAAGGAGTTTGCCATACAGTGAAAGATGGCAGACCTTGGCATGGTGGGGCCAGGGGTCCTACCTCAGGGGTAGTCTCTGTTTCCTAGTACCTTGCAAGGCAGACCCTCCAAGAACATCTGAGGAAAGCATAGCCTGCCTCTTAACCAAAAGCCATCACCCCATTCTTGGACACAGTCCAGCCAGCTTCCTCTAGGCAACCATGCTGTTCGCAGCCTAATGACTCTCAATCTCCTTTGGGCGCCAGCTCAGTTAACAGAAGTCATTCTGTGCAGCCACCACATACTCGCTAAAGATCATCAAGTGTAAATATTTTCAACAAAGTCCACGGGAAGTCCTTTCTCTTCCTGACTAATTTCCTCATTGAGCATTCCCGTTTGGTTGCATGGTACTCTGCAGCCTTTTCAAGCTGCATCCGTGTGCCCACATCATCCCTCTGCCTAGGCTTTCTCTGCAGGACCAGTAGCTGTGCACGGCTGGACCAGAGCCCTGCCTCCTAGGCCATTATTTTACAGGAAAGCAGCTACTCACGTGTCACCCTTACGTGGTGTCTGGAGCAGGGGCAGGGGCATCTGTGGCCTCCCTGAGCTCCCTAGTTCCTGCTGAAAGTAGACCAGTTATGTGAGAAGAAGAGGAGTCAGGGAGACGCAGTTGTTTCAGTTTGAGTAAGGTCAAGTTCAGATGCCACCGTGTGGGGTGCTATGAATTGTGGAGAGTTGTGAATTGTCTCCCAGCATGATCTCTTTCAAACTCAGTTTTGTGGGATGGCTCTGGGCATGGGATAAAGCCTTCATAAGAAAGATAGGTGGGAAGAGAGAGCCCATAGCTGGCTGGCCGGCCGGACTGATGTACAGCTGAGCAGATAGATGGACCATTGGGTAAACAGAGCCAAAAGAGTCACCGTGCGGTGACTAGTGAAGGTGTAGATGTTAGTGTGCCCTCGAGGACCAGTAAGTGATTGGGTCAGCCAGTTCACGGACATAGCAAAGAATCCTCCTAAAACCAGCGGCTTACACAACCCAGGCTCATCAGATGTGTTGCGCATCGTTCTCTCCTGTGGTGAAGGGTGACTCAGTTTGTTTTAGGACAAAGATGATACGGAACTGCAAAGAAGCCCTTGGGAGCTCCTCTCTCTCTGAGGGACACTGATTTGGGACTAAGTGGGAAGAGTCAAAGCTCTGGGTCAGGAGGTGGGGTTGTAGTGGTGACTGGCTTAGTCACCTGAGTAGCCAAGGTGGCCACTACAGAACTGGGTAGTGACTGAGGTCATGTATGGAAGAGGACAGAGTGCCTTCCTAGCATGTGTGAGGCCCTGGGTTCAACCCCCAGAACTGTAGGTAATCGTCGTCCTCGTCATCGTCATCATCATCACATCTTCTTCTTCTTCTTCATCGCTAGTAACCACCACTGTGATGGACACTCAATACCAGTCATGTCCAATTTTGGACATCACAACACAACACTGTCATCTTCAAAGTTCAAAAACAATTAAAAAGCCCCTCTTAAGTAAGTTTGTGATCTCGTTCAGCCATTATCATGGCTGTGAGTGATACACATACATACAGCCCGGGGGTCATCAGCCAAACACCACTGATGGCTTAAGCCTCAGGGGTCTGCTTCACTCCCATGCATCCTCTCAATCCTCCGGCTTCATTTGCTATGCGTAGCTGATGAGAACACAGGTACCAGGTCATTTGAGTGACGGCTTGGTTTCCAAAGAGGATGGGCAAAGGCCTCCGGTGTCATTGGCGTCTGGTGTGACTAGCAGGAAAGAGCAGAAAGGTTCAAGGAGGACCAGGAAAATGAGAGCACCAGGCCATCTTCTGGACAAGGTCCCAGAACCTCCAGGATAGTGGACATTGGTGCCAAGCCAGAGCGAAGCAAGCTGGAACAGCAGATGGCTGAGGTATGTCTCAGCAGGATGACCTAGAAAAGCCTGCTCACCCCCTGGCCTGTTTTCGCTCTCTGGAAGGAGCCTGCTGGTTCTGCCTCAGGGACTGTGAGATTCATCAAAGCATAGGTCACAGGGCATGTAGCTTAGCTCCAGGAATGATCAACCTCATGGTGTTCCCCCTGATGATACTTATTGAATATACACATGCCGGGATGTAACCCAGAACACATGCTTGACCCACCAGATAATTGTAAGCAAAACCCATCCATGGCAAACAGTCATTCTGTATCCCTGATGTCTCAGAAAGTCCTGTTGTTGTGTTAGGGAACACAATGCAGCCCTGAAGCAGAAGAGGGGAGCTGTAGCTCTAACATCTGCTGCACAGCTCAGAATGCAGCGACACTCTTCAGGGAAAAGCTGTGTGGTCCAGATTCCAAGAGGCCACCTAGTACCATTGTGACTTAGGCTGGGGGCCAAGCTGCTGTAATGCTGAAACAGGGGTCCTTGGGTTACCCACCATGAATTGACCATGCAGAAGCCGTCAAGACAATTTCACTCAACTCCTGACATCTGCAGGACACTGTGTACTGAACGGATCTGCCTCTGGGCTTGCCCGCACAGCCTGTCTAGACAGTAAACCTGCAGTGGGGCTTTGGCTTTTGAAGTGACATCACCCAGCATCAGGAAAGCTGCCAGGGGAAGCTGCCAAGGCGAAACAGAGAGGAAACGATGCTCTCAGACTCGAACATGAGGTACAGAGGAGCATCTTTTAAGCATTGTGATCCATTCAAGTACATAGGCATCTATTTCAGGGTCTGGGAAATATTATATATATATATGTATATTTATGTAGAGAGCAGTATCTAGACATTTGTCCACTATATATAGGAAGTGATCCAACTTGAGTTCTGTGCACACAGAGATTTTTTTGAATATATATTTATATGTAATAACAGATCTATGCATATTCCTGAGAGCCGACCCTGGTTCACATTATAAAATGATGGATTGTCTTCTGGATTGTTTATGGCCGCTATCAGCCCCTTTACACATCTATTCTTTCTCTCTCTCTCTCTCTCTCTCTCTCTCTCTCTCTCTCTCTCCCTCCCTCCCTCCCTCCCTCCCTCCCTCCCTCCCTAGCACTCTGTCTCGCTCTCAGGAGGAAGGGAAAAGCTCTCTCATGCATATATATGTTTTACTGGCCTTCTGTAAGAAGCATCATGCACTTCAGTGTGAGGAGCAGTGAATGATGCTTTCTTTGCAGGGTGCTTGGAAACTTGTGAAGGAGTGAACAAAGTATCAGTCCCCTTGGGTGAACATGCACGGACCTGCAAGACCACCAGCCAGCTATAGATGCTGGCTCTCTTGGGCTCTGCAGGCTCAGTGGTTGGGTTGTAAACCATCACCCACCACATTCCTTATCTCCTGCTCCCCTGCACTCTTTTGCTACTTGAAGTCTTATAAGATAGCGATTCAGAGTAAGTATCATCCAGGAGGGACAGTCGTACCCTTGGGTATGGTCTGGGTCAGGGACCAGAAACCATTCACCAGACTCAAGTCCAGGTTCCTGGGATCCCAGGGCCCTGCTCACTAGTACAGGACACACATTGTCCTGGGAGAGGTCTAATGTACTCCTGTCATCTCCAACCACTCTTTTGGGATGTAGGTGCTCCATCTTTCCTTTGAACCCAAGACAGGGTTGGCTCTTCCTTCCCATCCTGTGTACTGCCAATCCCTGACTTTGCACTTTCCACCCTCCATTCTTTCTGCATGTCAGGGTCCCATGAGGCTAGAAGCCACACACCCAGATCTGGCTCACAGCTTCCTTGTGATAAACACCATTGAACAAGTGACCCAAAGAAAGCATATTCTGATTGACCCACACAGATAGCTTCCAGAGCTTGCTAATGACTTGGGGTGATAAAGAGAGCTATTGATCTGAAGTGACATTGATTGGCCAGACCACCCAGATGACTAGACATCCTGCTCCAGGATGCTTACTCTGTCTCTCTCACACACTGTATCCAGTAGACACAGCACTATAGTAGCATCAAAGACTGATGGGAAATAAGAAGGTGCTTCCTGGGGTGCAGTTTATTGCTCACCTGTGAGACCATTTGCTGCTGTGGTCACTGGGCAGCTTCTGATATGACTAGAATAGTGTTTGCCTGACACCGACTAACAGGGGCTCAGCAAAATACTTGCATTTCTTTCAGAGCCTGTCCAAACGGGTGTTTTTTTCTAGATAGTTTGCAATTATCTATCTTCATTTGTTTATTTCCCAAATAATACATCCACTGCACTCATCTGGTCATCTATGTGTTCACGTCATCCCACCAGGCTCTGTTTGGCGAGTTCTGCAGATTGTCACGGGCTAGCTGGAATCTGGGACTGGGCCGTTGATATGAGACAGCAGATAGAGGATTCTCTTGGCTTCCACACTCCTGCCTTGCTGCTGCCTTTGGGAGGCAGAGCTAAGAGCTCAATTCAATTTGGGATAGATTCTGATATTCTCTTCGGTAGGGAGCCTGAGCCCAGGCCAGTCATCAGTTCTTCAGGACCCTTAACAACCCAGCACTTCTCAGTGAGCCACGCCGCCTCCCTGTGCCTCCTTGTAGTGGTGCATTTCTGAGCCCCAGCTTCTCTGAGCATTTTGTCACTGTCATGAAGTTTGAACCCTACACCGCAGCTATTCTCTGGTGACCTCTCTGTTGCCGCTTTGCCTCTGACCCCCTTGCCCTCTCTTCTCTTTTTAGTCTCTCACCTGTAGCCCACTGCTTCCTCTGTTACCATTTCCTGTCTGGGATCCCGTGAGGCAGGAAGCCACACACCCAGATCCTGGCTCACAGGGATCTTATAGAAAGATGGTGCCTCCTGCTGCCATCCCAGCAGGAAGCTTTCCCAGAGGCCCCAATGCTTCCCAGTCTGTATTGAGTCAAAGTCTCCCCCTGGAGACTTTCTGGCCTCACTTGCTATACCCTGAGCCAATCCAAGGATGTCTGAGGCCCCAAAAGGCCACACCTTGTCTGTTGGGGTTAGTTAGGTTTGGTTACAAGTAGCTGAAACCTCAAAATGATAGTGGCTTCAATAAAGTGCATAAGCCAGAGTTGGTTTGACCTGCCAAGTTCTAGAGTTCAGGACTTACTCTTATCCTATCTCCCACCATGTATAGCTCCTTGTCTTAGTTAGGGTTTTACTGCTGTGAACAGACACCATGACCAAGGCAAGTCTTATAAAAAACAACATTTAATTGGGGCTAGCTTACAGGTTCAGAGGTTCAGTTCATTATCATCAAGGTAGGAGCATGGCAGCATCCAGGCTGTCATGGTGTAGGCAGAGCTGAGAGTTCTACATCTTCATCCAAAGGCTGCTAGTGGAAGACTGACTTCCAGGCAACTGGGGTGAGAGTCTTAAGCCCACACCCACAGTGACACACCTACTCCAACCAGGTCACACCTATTCCAACAAGGCCATACCTCCATATGATGCCACTCTCTGGTCCAAGAATATACAAACCATCACACTCCTGGAATCTGAGACCCTGTGTGAGCCAGGTGCCATCAGGAAACAAAGAAGGTGTCATTTCCTACCAGGTCTAAGGGAACTTCCTGGCTCTGTACAGCCATCCTCATCTTGTGTTCCATTGGTCCAAATGTAGTCAATGCGCTACATTGAAATTCAATGATAGCCAGGAGGCATAGGCTTTATTAACACAACCAACTAAATAGTGAGGTTCCATAACTATATAGGAAGAATATGACCACCAGGAAGTCTGCTACTTGGATGCACATGCAAGCTTTGATGGGGTGCCAGATAACTAATCAGAGTATGGCAGGAATAGACCAGAAGCAAACAGGAAGGGTACATCTTTATTCAGTACCTGCTTGGGCTAGTTATGGTCTTTCAGTCCCATGTCACCTTCCCTCAGCCCTGCCATGCAGGAAGAAAAAAGAGACATAACCTGTCAGGCCATGTGACCAGTTCTCTTGTTCCATACCACTACCCTTCTCAGCTCTCCTCAGCTGGAGAAGCTTAATGCTGATCATAGCAAATGTGCTCATGGTGTGGCTGACCAAAAAGAAAGCTTAAGGAGGCTGACCTGACAGGGAGAGGAATGCCAGGATGCATGGTAAGACTGGGGACATACTATGCCCTGTCAACAGGAAGCAGGCTGACAGCAGTGGGGAGCTGGACCTTACCTACCATACCTGGCCAACAGCGTCCACAGCTACCTAGAGACCTGAGCATCTCTGTAACCTAGACAGTGGCTCTGAAAAAGCAGGAAAGCCCTCATCTGGGTGAACAAGGAAGCCTTGCCTGTTGCAAAGTGAAGGATAATCTCTTCTCTGTGGACCATCCTCCAGGGAACTTATTCTGATCTGCACTGAAGTCTGAGGGAGGGTACAGCTCTCCCCTTCCCCCTTCCTTCCTTAACTTCAAGTGTGAGATGTGGAGTTTGGTTATGAAACGTGAGCAAATGAAATGGCCAGTCAGGCCTCAGAGGAACCCTCCCCCATTCATCCTGCAGGGATTTGCAGCATGCAATCTGTCCCCCCCTTGGTTTGGAGATGTAATTTTTTTTATCATGTCTTGCCTTTCTAGAAAATTAATGGCCCCTCCATTTTTCAGAGAGAGAACAATGAAGAAGCGTCATGATGGGACGGAAATGCTCCATCGTTCTCTCTCATCCGATGACATGTTTAAAGCTCAATTATTTTAGGTGGGGAGGAGGTGGGGGGGGCAGCCAGGCTGGGCCATCCCTCTCTACCCAGCACTCTGCAGGGAGACTCACAGCATTGTCTGGTGTAATGGCTGCAACAACCAGATGCAACATCCATTGTCATATTTTGCAAGTGAGGAAAAGAATTCTGGGAGAGGCTCTCTTTTAATTAATTAGTGGTCTTTTGGGTATGAAGCCTCTTATGTGGAAGGGGCCCTTAGTTTCCAGAAGGTGAACTCTGGGAAGGTGCCCATAGAGGGCAATGCCTGCAAGAGAGGGAGTGGGATCGGTGGCCATGTAGCACAAGACCACCTCTCCCCAGGGTAGATAAAAGACCATGTAGTGTACCAAGACCTATGGCCATTCTGAGTTCCCACCATCTGAGGGCTCACCCATGGTAACATCAGAGGCTACAGTCAGAAGTGGGCCTCACTTGCCATCATAAAGGCAGCAGAATGATGGTGCTTCAGGTGAGTCCTCCTCCACATCGTCATGGCTCATGGCTCCTCCTATTTTTGGGCCAGCTGTGTGTGGCGAGGTCTTACTCTTTGGTACCAACCTCAGCCTTCTTCTTGAGTTGAGGTCTTCTCGGGTGGAACCTGCCCTGAACCTATTATAAGATGTCTCTTTCTTTTACTTATAAGGTCTCTTCTGAGTGCTTTAAGCACAGCTGGATAATTGTAGATCATCCACTTAAGTAAGCAGATCAACCCCTCTGCTCCCTTGGCAATAGGTGTAGGTGACAGGCTCAATACAGGCAGCTCTTGTCCTTGCCGTAGGCATCACAGGTTCAGCCTATTTACCACAATAGTAGACACTACTGGCTCTGTGTGTCCAGTTGCATCTCTATGCCCATCGCATCTGCTAAGGTGCTCAGTTTATCTGAGGCACAAGAAGCCTTGTCAAGAGATTCATGCTTTGGTGAGAGAGTGAGGGTGGGGGTCTCAAATGGGGAAACTGAGTCTACTTGAAGAAACCCAAAGTATATGAGTCCGAAAGGTGAGCTTTCCTGAAAATCCCACCGAGACCCTCAGCTCCTGGCTCCTGTGGTGACTGGGAAGTGGAAAGCAAGAGCTGGGCAGGTGCCCCTTGAGTATTTGTGTAGGAGCAAAGGAGTGAGAATATGCAGGAAGAGAGGGAGGGATGGCAGAGCCTTTGATGCCTCCTCCTAACAGCCCATCTTGGGGCACATCCCTTGACCAGGAATCTCTCAGACACAGCAAGCTTCCTCAAGGACCAGTCCTTACAGTGGCACGTGCACTGGGAATCAATGGCTCTGACAGCTAACCTCATACTGTTTTTCTTGTGTGTGTGTGTGTGTGTATGTGTGCATAAGTATACATGTGGGTTCATATGTGTGCAATGTATGCTTGTTCTTGTGCATGTATATGCCAGAGGTCAACTTTGAGTGACATTCCACAAGCACCTTCTACTTTTTTTTTTTTGTTTGTTTGTTTGTTTGTTTAAAGATAGAGTCTCATTGCCCCAAAGCTTACCAAATTGGCTAGGCTGTCTGGCCAGTGATCCCCAAGGACCTGCCTTTCTCTTCCTCTCTAACACTGGGATTATACATACAAACAACCGTGCCCAGATTTATTTTTCCCCTATGGGTTCTAGAGGTCTAATCTAACTCATGCTTATAAGATTTGTACTTGACTGACTGAGTTATTTCCCTAGCCCTAGACTCCTTTTCAGTGTGATCAGAACCCTCCTTCACAATCCAGGCATGGTGACACACACCTGTAATCCTGGAAACTGGAAGACTGCGGCAGAAGGACTGCAAGCTCAAAGCCAGCCGGGGCTAAAGAAATAGCCCTTCCTGTGTGTCTCTGCCTGCCTCGCTTAGTCCAGAGACCCCGGACCACTGCAGGGTCTCCTCCTCCTCTGTGTAGCATGCTTCACAGGATAGCTCAGCTGTTCATGTGAGCATCTGTGTCCAAACAAGGATACAGGCTGTTAAGACCTTGGACTTTATCAGTTGGATGACTCAGATCAGCTGTGTCCCCTCCTGTTCCGCCGCACAGGGAGGATGTCGGAGCTGAATTACAGAGAGCAATAAGAGCCAGGAAATAGTGGTAGGATATGAATTCAGTTGTGGCTCCCTAGGCTGTGAGCAAAGCTGGTTTGTATTTCCCTGACCCCACACCAATTGAAACCTTGAGAACAAGTGAACCAGGTGGAGACAGGGTTCTGTGAAGGATATGGTTATCTGGCCACATCTCAGCTAGTGGTTGTAAAAAACCAAGGCTCAGAGCCTCATGGGAAGAGCTCAGGAAAATGCTACTTGTGGAGCTGGCGCTCCAAGGGTTCCTACATCTCACTGTTGCACTCACAAATGTGGACTTGCTTCCAACCACAGGTTTAGAGAAGTCAGATGGCTCACCCATGGCCACCCCTTGCCTAGAGCAGGACCTGGTGCTAGCCAAAGACTGGCTCATGGCCTCGCACCTTGGATCCTCTAGACTCATGGGGAGCTCTCTTACCGCTCTCATCTCAGAGGACTGTCCCTGGTAGCTAGAGGTGCTGGGTGGGCTCAAGTGTACTTCAGGGGTCAGGAAAGCACTGACCAGCGCCAAGTGCCCAAGCTTAGAAGACATCAGCTCTGTCTTTGCTTTATGATATTCGGGAGTTTGGCACATCAACTGCTTCCCCAGAAATTCTAGGTTTCCAGTACTGCCTCTGGATGCACAGAATTGAAAAGCAGCCCTGCTAGATGGGCAGGAATTGACACAAGAGTCCTTCAGCAAGCCGGGCGTGGTGGCGCACGCCTTTAATCCCAGCACTCGGGAGGCAGAGGCAGGCGGATTTCTGAGTTCGAGGCCAGCCTGGTCTACAAAGTGAGTTCCAGGACAGCCAGGGCTATACAGAGAAACCCTGTCTCAAAAAACCAAAAAAAAAAAAAAAAAAAAAAAAAAAAAAAAGAGTCCTTCAGCAAAAGGCAGGATGGCTGTGAGGATCTAGGTGCCCCCATGTTTTCTCTGTTGTCCAAGGATAAATAATAGCTAGGAGTTCCTGGCTAAGGCCAAAGCAAGTCAGGGCCACCGTCACTTCAGACATTGGAGTTCTTCAGCTTTGTAACAGAAGGGTCCTTAGCCCATCCATCATCTTCAAGCAACACAATACCCTGGCTCTAGCTACACACAGTATCATGTCTTCATGGCTTGCCTAGCCTAGTCATCCTGCCCTTTCCTGAAGATCACAGTACACATCCCTTCTAAACTACATTCCTGGCGTGCACCCTAAAATCCTTCAGTGTCCCATGATCCAATATCAGAATCTAAAGGACTCAACACCCCAACACACCTCATGACCAAGACATGCGGGTCCATGTCCTCCACCACCTCTTCCTGCCCTGTGTTCCTAGCTGATCTACACCTTGGCGTCTCAGCTGGACAGCTCTCCTCTCTGGAGGCCTTACCTTGCCACCATGCCGGGTACTTGCATCTGTCTCTCCCTGTCCCCCTGCTTAGCGCTTGCTTTGTGACACACTTTGTGACAGACTCCAAACTCTGTCATTGGTCATGGTTCCTGCAGGAACCCCTGACTCCACCAAGCCAAGCTGTGCAAAGCAAGACTGGACTGCAGGGAGAATGGGAAGCTTTGGGATGACTGCAGGGAGGACGGGAAGCTTTGGGATGTGTGGAGCTGGACAGATGCTATCAGAGGACCCTTCCTGCTGGGTGTCATTTTCATTAGCTACTAAAGCTGTGGGGGAGAGATCTGAGTGCCTAAGGCCTGCCCACAGGAGTCTGTCTGTGTCCTTCTGGGGGCCAGCAGGACTACGTGATGACAGACATATCAAGGTTATCTAGGAGGTCTTTCCAGCCTTGAGAGAGAGGATTCACCTCATGGAGCATTATTTGCCCCATCAAAGATATTTTTTATGGCTATTTCTGACAGAAGGTTCCTCTAAATAGAGCTTGGTGACCAGCGGTTGTCTGGGGGCTCTGGCTCAGTTTTCTTCCTCTGTGCTTCTCTCCTCCAGCTCGCACCTTAGAGACCAAGAGGCTTTCCTCAGCAGTAGGTGGATTGCAGCAGAGGGTCTGGGCTCTGCCATCATGTGGTAAAGCCCACCTGAGGGGGGAGGAGAAGTGTTTGGGTGGCTTCTCCTCCATCAGGGGTGTGCCCTCAGTCAGTGGGAACACCTACCCACCAATCTACCCACCAATGCCGGGTATTTTCAAAGGATGAGTCAGCCCCCGGCAGCCTCTTGTTTAAATTGTTATCTCTGCTGGTATGCTCCCTCTGTCTTTGTCTGATAACTCCCGAGACACACCCAGTCTCAGACACTCATTCTTTTATTCATTGGGTGAGCACTGAGCATACATGCTTGGTGCTGGGCGCACTATGAGGTTATGAAGCTTAATGTTCTGCTGTCATTGAGGACAGCGTCTCAAATGGGACATCTAGCTGGGCAGTATTCTGCGTGTGGCTTTTAACAAGTGAAGTCCATGGAGAGCGAAGAGCCCAGTTCAGTAGCCCAGCCCCCACCCGGGAGGAGGGCTATTGCTTTAGTGCTACAAAAACTTTGTAGGGAGTAAGAAAGCCCAGAATGGAGCCATAGAAATGACTCATTCTTACAGTGACATCAGCCAGGTCTGCAGCAAACCTTTTCTGTGTTGGGGGAAACAAAGAGGGAAGGCAGGGGTGCCTCGGGGTAGCAAACACTGATACAAAGGACACACGGGTGTGGTATTACCGGAGTCAGTGAACTGTGGAAGGTGAAAGCCAGCGGCCTTCTAGCCTTCAGGCTGCATGCTTTCAGACCATTTTTATGTTGTCCCCACTACACCTCATTTTCTCAGGCTGTGGATGTCTAAGAAATGAGCTGCTGACATTCTTCTGTGGAACAGGAGCCGATGGGTGTTAGTTCCTAAGAGCACAGTGAATTGCACTTCACTGAAGATGGGGATAGCTGGGCTCCCCACCTCAGAAGGAAAGGAAATGGCTACCAGACTCTGTCCCACCTAGAAGAGTCTCTGAGGCTAGAGACATCAGTCTGGGAACCAGGGATGATCTGGAGATGGAGCCATCTCGTGTGCCTAAAGGCATGGCCAGAGGTATCACCAGGAGAACGTTTGTTGGGCAATCGCCTAATGGATATTGGTTATTATTCAGTAGGTGTTTGACTGTCACCCAATGTATTTGCAGCAGCAGAGCAGCGCTGAATATATTCTCAGTGGGAGACATGACAGCATGAGAGACATGCTCCCTAAGAAAGTTCTCTGGTGGCTCCAGTGAGGGACAGAAGCGAGCTGATGTCATGGACTCTGAAGGAAGAGTCATGATGAGAATGTAGGGACAGGAAGGAACGATCCAGAGTCCTCCTCAGCATCTGGGTTAGGTCCCTAAAATGTCAGGTATGTGTGGGGAAACATCAGGGGACAGCCAAGTGGACATGCTGTGGTTGCCAGGATGCTTCTAGAGATCGGTGTTCTCTAGACTAGGCCAACTCCCTGGACTGTGTGAGCCAGGTGTCAACTCTATGGAGCAGAAGACTCGTGCAGCTAAGAAAAGGACATGCTCTGGATTCTTTCCCATGGGGCGAGAATCTTCACTGGCAAAACTCCCACTGCTCAAGTTTGTCCCTGGCCAGCTAGGGAGCCTAGCTTAGGCTTGGGCAAATGTCCTTGCAAAGATAGGAAACCTTAGAAGAAATAAGGTGGTTAGTCAGGTGGCTAAGATCCCCAACTCCCGCCACCACCAAGCAGCTGTGCACCCAGAGGCTGCGAGCAATGTACTTGTCCTGCTAGTATAGACACTACATGTATACATCACACTGGCCATAAAGTCTGTACTTAGGCCAGTACTGTATGGGCCTTTCTGCTAGGCTGAGGGAGTGAATCTGAGGCTTAAGGTTCATAGTCTTTCCTGTTACCTGCTCTCTGGTCCCCACACTGACACCATGTTAGTGGAAGGGTGACTTTCCCAAACAACCCACAAGGCGAGGCCACCTTGGTGGCCACTGGGCAGCTCCCACAACTGTTTCCTACCCTGTGGTTCTTTTCTGGGCTCAGCCGCTAGTGAGCTTTCCAGGGAGAGTTTTCTGTTTTTTAATCTTCAGCCTTCCCGCTCATGTCTCAGCAAACCAGTGAGGCTTAGAGTCTCTCCATTCTGCCCTGACAGCTCTTATCAATCTCCCCCTTAATTAAAGCAAGCAGCCTTGGCAGCGGGTCTCCCCTGCGTCATCTGGGATTGGTTTACAGCAGCAGCAGCAGTAGAGATCGGGCCTCTCTTCTGCCTCTGCCATGTCCCCAGGGCTGTCAGCAAGGATGCCTCTTGGCTATGAGAATAGAATCTTTGAGGCATAGATGGGGAGGGCCACAGATGCATAGCTACAGCTGGGCAGATGTGGAGACAGGTAGGAGGACTGAGCGAACACCCGGCCTGCCGCAGAGGGGAAGAGACAGTCCTGAACCCTGAGCCAGGAAGGACCTTCCGGGCTCTGTGAATTCATTAACCAAATGGAGCATTTGTACAGCCAATTTATAAAATAAATTAAAAGCAGCTCTAGTCAGCCAAAAAGAGGCGAGGAATCCAGAGGAATTGGTCAAGTAGGGGAAATTTTGAGGGTGGCTTCAACCTCTCTGCACCCTTCTTTCTAACAGGTGCTATAGTCAAGGAGGAGAGGTCACATTCGTGACCAGCAAAACCCAATAGAAATTCTAGCCCAAAACAGTGCTGCCCAGATGCCAGGGATTATGACCTTTCTTGCTTTTCTCTGGGCTGTGGTTTTATGTCCTGACATTGGTATGCAGGGGCCCCTCAGATATGAGTGAGTTTCTCTGCCCCAGGAGCTCTGGTCACAACTATTAAAACATACCAATTTAAAACAACAAAACAAAACAAGAACTGTCCACCTCTAGGAATCTCGGGCAAACCAAGAACTTTGTAGCCTTCTGGGCCAAGTTTAGGTGGTTACAATGACTCTCTGGTGAGGCAGGTGTCTTTGTGTCTCGGCTGGGTAAGCTCTGCGAGAGGGCTGTGATGCCTCCCGCCTCTGTGGTATGTTTGGTGGAGCTATTCGCATACACAGTTGTCTTAGAGAATGAAGGAGTCTTAGACCCTTCCTGCTGTTGGTCCTTGCAGGGTCTCCCTAAACAGCACCTTACAGCTGTATGGTCTTCTGAAGTTTTTGCCACCAGAAGACTCAGGGGTGCCAGGCTAGCAAGGATCACCAGTCATTTCTAAAGCCATTGATTGCTTGGCTGAGTTTCTTAGAACCACCCCCTGTGCTGGTGACCAGCAGCACCTGGCACCACTTGCCTAATGTCAGTGGTAAGGGGACAGAGATACAGAACCATGCTCTGACCCTCAGTGGGCTGAAGAATTCCCCTAAATTTTTAGGGACCTTGATTGAAGCCAGAGTGGGATTCATGGCTTCGACACAGACCAGAACTTCAGGCTAAGCTGATGTGACAAAGCAGAAAACTTTGTGAAAGCTATTTTTAATGTAGACTGTAAGGACAATAGCTAGGCACACTTGGGAGCATAGGTGCCAGAGAATCTCAGAGATCAAGACACACCCAAGTATGTGTACACCGAAGACACACCTAAGCATGTGGCCCCTCAAGGGAGAGCCACAACTCTTTGTTTTAACATCAGCCATGTAGATCGTTCTGGTGGCTCTCAAGTGGCATCTCAAATGTTTCTCTTTCTGTCTTATGAGGAAAATGTGGTGGCTCTGTGGATGTGAAACCAGGAGCCAGCAGGGCTGCACAAGGGACTTAGTGTGTGCCCTTTCCCTATAAATAGTTTCTCCTGAGATTCCTACAAAAATTGCAGGGTTTTAGCTGGAAAGGGAGAAAGGCTTTAAGCAGTTAACTATGCTCCGTATCCTGACTCTGCTCGCTAGAGTCTAGGGAAAGGGGCTCTTTTGTCTTTCTATATTACCCATAGATTTTTCCTGTCTTTCTCTGCCATGACAGAACATCACTTAGTTCCCAGGTAGTGAGGGAGTCTTAGAATGTTTTCAATTATCTTGGTTTTTCCTCTCCATTTTATACCAGAGGCTTACAGGCTCCACGCCTTGCCCATGGCTAGAAGGCTAAGCAGCAATGACCTTAGGCCATTCCAAACCAGTGTCTGCGTCTCCCGCTGCCAAAGCACCTACTCATAGATGTCGCTCATTTTTCTCAATCCCTGTTAATGCACGGTAGCTCTGGAGTCATTCCCGACTGCCAACATGGCCTTGCTTCCCTCCTGATGTGGGGGGCGCGGTTTCATTCCTTCTCCCTCCTCCCTGTGACACAGAACGATGCTTAGCTGAGTCACCCTGCTGGCAGGCATACCTTGCAGCTCTTCTCATGAGAAAGTCATGCCCGCCAGCATCCACTCAGCTTTGTCTAGAACACCTTGTAATTCTACCAGTTGTGGTGTTTTCTATGGAGAGGACACCCCTGGGGAAGGGGAGGAAGGGGAGCTAGGCAGATATTATGTTTAGAGGAGGCCTAAGCATCATATGAGGAGGACTCGTCTTTAGTTTGCAGTACACACACCCTACCTACCTCCGAAGCAGCCTTAGGTACCATCAGCAACTTCTAAGCCAACTGGTCGAGTAGGCATACGTTGGCAAGGCAGGGATACACTGCCACTGATAGGACTGTGGAGCTAGGAGAAACCAGGAGTCCCAAGCTTATGAGATGTTCCCCTCTCAGTACTCCAAGGCTAAACTCATTCTTGCCTGGAGGCTCTGGGAAATCTACCAACGACCTCATTCTTGCTGTCAGGATTCTAGTTCTTGCGGGTAAAGGGCTGAGGCTCTGGCCTTCTTGTTGTCACCAGCAAGGGTCCTGCCAGCTCCTAGCAGCCACCTTATTGCCTAAATCCTTTGATAACTGTGTTTCCCTTCTCTTCCATCGGTCAAAGAGCAAAGAAAGTTCTGCTGTTAAGGGTTGACCTTGGGAAGCCAGGCAACCCCGCCCACCCTCTCACCCCACTCCTACTCCTGAAGCAGCAGCATCCTTTGGCCAATCAATAAACCCTGATCACAGGAGTGTTGTCTAGCATCCATCCTAATAAGTGTCTACACCAGCACCCCCATGGTCATCTGAGACACTTCCACAGGAGTGAGACCAGATCTAACCAGACTGCTTCCTTGGGGAATTTTCTGACCAGAAGTTTGAAATGTTGGCCCAGTATCCAACCCAGCACTGGAAGCTCTCTCTGCTCACCCTGCTGGATGTTCCTCTGCAGTTCCCAGAACATCACACCTACCTTGAGCTGGGAGAGCTTGCAGGTGTCCAGGGGCAAAGCTGGGTCTAGGGCTTACAAGCTGCTGTCACATGAACAGCACAGGCTTTTCCATCTCTGGTCAGCTCTTGCATGTTGAAAGCAGGCTCTATGGAAAGGCCCATCAAGTGTGGTCATGCAAACAGGACGGTTGAGGAATAAAGGGCAGTTTGCACTGCATTTAGAAAATGTCATCATGCTATCTCAGACCTGACCTGAGGGGACCCATGTGTCTAGATTGTCCCAGAACTGCTTCCTCTCGGAAGTCTGAGGGTCAGAATACTTCACTCAGCTACATCCTGGAAGGGATGCTGGAGGTAGCAAAAATGATGGTCGCTTGTCACAGGCAGCTTGCAGAGGGAAGTGGCAGAGACCGGTTAATGGTCACTTCTCACAGAATAAAGAGTCACACACTATAGAAGAGTAAGTGATCCTCACAGGCCCATAGTACACAAGGCTTCCTCCTCCTTTAAGATAGACAACTCCAAGCAGGTGGACCCACCTCAGCCTCAATTTTCTTTCTTCTAAGCCAGCAAGAGTGATGTTTGTTGTGCCAGAAGCTTGCAGGGAATGACAAATGAGGTTGAGTCTGAGGCTCCTTCTAGTTCCTTACAGAGAAAAAGAAATACATAATTATCCCACACAAATGAAGCAGTGTGTGTGTGTGCATAGTTGCATATATAAGCTGCAGTGTATATACACGCATGTTATATAAGCTGTGGTGCTTCCCATGGCCTGTTAGGATTAGCTATTAAGAGGATTCATTAATGGCTAGGAATGCCCACCCACCCCCAACTTGTCCCCAGGTACTTGTCTAAGCCCAGACACTCATGATACAGTGGACTAACGAAAGTCTGGGTAGAGCATGGGCAGCCATCTTCTACCATGAACACAGTCCCTGCAGCACAATCTTTGAACGTGAACTTCCAGAGGCTCAGTTCCCAACTCATATCAGCTGTGGGCTTTTGAAATGGGATACGAGCTCCTGCCCTTTAAGAGTTGTTTCAAGCACTAAGTGCACACTAGGCTTTCAGCAGAGGCCTGTCACAGGGTAAGTGGGCAATCAGCACTGCTGGCGATGTGACTAGTGGTGTCCACTTGGCCACCATTAGTCAGCCCTGACATTTCAGCCCCCACCTGCAGTCATGTCTGTTGGAGAACTAACTGGGTGCTGCTGATACACTCCGGGGCTGTGATTGCTTGCCCCTTCCAGTGACTGACAGTCTAAAAAGTATAGGGAGCTGAGGACCCTACCCATGGCTGCAGGTAACTTTGGCCTCTAGTGTGTGGGGGGTGTGGGGGCCAGAGAGGCTGTTGTGCCCTTTGGTGACAGCAGGTTAGACCCGCACTTGGCTTTGGCTGGGACAGCTCCTTCTTGGGGTCTGAGCATGTGTTTATACATATGTTCTGTGTTGTATGCTGAGCTGGGTACCTCCTAGATTCACAAATTGAAGTACTTCCTACCTCTGTACTCTAGAAAGCTTCCACATCTACTTACAGGCATAGACTGAGGTCACAAGGGTAGACCATAATCCAATATGACTAATGTCCTCCTAAGAAGACACTTGTGTGGGGGCTGCTGGGAAGGTTCAGCTGGCAAAAACTCACATAAAAGTGGGAGAGAAACAACTATACAGGATTTTCTAATCTCTATACATACTATGGCTAGTCATACTTACACCCCATGCCTATCATACATGATAATAATAAAATACTTTTAAATTACAAAAGAAGAAAATTGTATATAGATCTGTACAAAGGGAAGACCCTGTAAGGATATAGGAGAGAGGCCTCCGAAGAAATCAGGCTCCTGTTGATCCCTTGATTGGGGACCTTCAGCCTCTAGAAAGACATTCTGTGAAGTCATATAGTTTATGATACATTTTTGTGTTCATCCTGGCAAACTGACTGTGTGTGTATATGTGTGTGTTGTGGGGTGATAGTTGGTGGTGGTATACTGGCTTACAAGCCCATCTGTCAAGAGACTTGCCTTCTTGGCCAGCCGTATAATCTCCCTCTGCTTGAATCTCCTGGCTGCTGCATTGGGGTGCTCAGATGATCTCCTTTGTGTGTCCTAAAGCCTGTTGGGAGGCAGAGAGAGCATGTTAGTTGGCCAGCCAGCCACCCTGTGGCTGGCTAGCCATTAGGCCTTTGTCCTAGTGCATGAACCGGGCAATAAAGCAGCTATGTCCACTCTTTGCGTATTTGTATTTCTAGTTACAACTCCACATGCACACATGCTAAACCTGCCTCTGTGCCACAGGGTAGGAACAAGTATCTGCCTCTCCTTCAGTCCTCTTCACAGAACCTGCCGGGAACCACAGTCATGATGCCTGTGGGCCAGTTGAAGCATCACTCCTGGATAGCAGCACATTTTTAGCCACAGCAGCCTACGCGTGTCCACATGCAAAGAAGCCTGTGCATGTGGTAGCCTCCTGGTGGAGGGATGGAGAAAGGCTACAGACTGCAGCTCCAGGCAGGGAATTCTGTGTGGTTGGGTCTGGCCTGGGCCCCTTGTAGCCGCCCTGTGGCTTTCTTCCCATCATGTCCTGCACACATGATGACTATAAGATGTCAGCACAGCAGAAAGTCAGCGTGTGCAGAACCAGTGGCAGTGTGCATCCTAGAGTGTTTGCGCATTCTCTGTGTTTATATATTCTTATGCTATAGTCCCTACAACTATATCATGCTCAGACAAAGGACACTGTCTATGCAGATGAAGACGCCCACGGTGGTGTCTCCATGCTGATCTGTAGGTAATCATACAGAGGATATGGAAGGGAAAATGGGACTGTCTTTTATAGATGTTACTCACACAGCAGATGATTTACTCCCAGTAATCAGTTCTGGCTTTCCCACTTTTTGGATGGTGCATGGTGAGCTGCATTAAGTAGAAAGCCTATCTTCAATTTTTAATTTGGACCTTTCCCAGCCAGCAGTGTGTGGTGACACCCTCTCAATGCTTGGCATACTGTGACAGTTGGCTGCAGAGTCAGCCAGGTTGTGAGGGGAACAGCTGGAATGGCAGGACTGAGTAGCTGGGCTTTGATGGTGGGTAGGGTGAGCATGTTCAATGCATTTCTGACCTATAATGGCTGGGTCAGGAAGGCGCCTCATCCGAGATCAGCTTGCTCCCTTGCCGGAGTTGACAGTGGGTCACGGGGAGCAGAAGGGTCACCAGCGTGATCCTCAGGTGTCAAGGACAGAGAGTTCTCGGGTTCCTTCAAATTACTCATTGGCCAGCAGTTTCACAGAGACAAAATGATGCGGTAATTGACCTCCTAGGTCTGTCCTTAATAGACGTTTTCAGACTAGTGTCAGACACCTAGGGCATCTCAGTGAAAGGTATCCATCGTATGCCTTAGATCCAGGTCAAGAGACCCCAGCATCCTCCTTCAAAGGACCATTTCCAATTCGCTCACCATTTCTTTTTTTTCCCCAGTGGAGCCTGGTCTTTAATCCACTTGGTAGAAAATGTGAACAATTATCTTTAATTGACTGCCATCAGTGGGCCTTGAGCCACATTATTGCCCTTTTTTTCAGGACAATGGGTAATGCAATCTCCTAGATTAGCTGTGGGGCAAGAGACTAAAGAGCTCACAAAGGAGCCTGGTAGGGGAAGGTAGGAGAAAGCAGCTATCGTGCGTGTGGTACAGTGATGTTCTGTTCTGGGCCAGTTCCAAGCAGAGTCCAGAACTCTGTGTGCCAGCCACTGCCCAGCAGGTAGCTGTCACCGTGGGCACGCGGAGTACCAGGTGCTGGGGAAAAGCAGGAGAGGGAGGAGCTCAGCTCTGCACCACACCTGCCAGAGGAAGTACCTCAGCCACTCACAGCTTCCCAGACCTTCTGTCAGTCAGATAGAGGTGACCAGGTCTCCGGTGCACACCCCAGTTGGTGGAGGGCCCGGCTTCACAGGTGGAACTGTTGGGTCCGCTCCTGTGCTCATAACCTGAGATCCAGGGAAGACAGCAGTAGCTTCTACAGCTACCCCCTCAGCTCCTCACTGAATATTACCTGCTCTCAGGGATCCATACTGTATCTGCTAGCTCTCACCCTTGCACCACACAGGGATTCCCCCCTTGCTCAGCCTTCCCTTGTCCTTACAGGGACAATAAGGATGACAGTCGACTGCATAATTTACCCTAAGGTTATTCAAATGCATAGGAAAAATTATCTGTGCCCTTTGACCTGGACCTTTAAATCCATATTGATGAGGCTCAGACTAGGTGACATCATGACTGGAATTCTGAGCTAGGTGCTCTGACATGTGACATCTAGGGTCTCTTTAAGCCCCTCCCATTTTCCCTTTCTTAGAGTAGTAACCTCTTTGGATGAAAGGGTATGGGACTGGAGAGTAGTGGGGCCAGAAGATCTGGTCTGCAGGTCTTCCATGGCAGGGTCCTGGGGGTAAGGGGAGGGGAGGGGGGCGGGATGTGGTGTTACAGGACTGTGACATACTTAAGAGGGCTGCTCTTAGATCCATGCTAAGTTTGCTGTAGTGATCTTAAATGGCAAACACCCAACCTGTGACAGACGAAGGAAATCCCTACATGGGAAAAACAAAGCTACATTTCCTCCCTTACCTGTGGGACTGTGTCCTTAGTGACTGCTCAGAATCCTGAATCCTGGACTCAACCTCCAGCACCAAAGAACCTCACCTGATGTGTCTGGGAGGGCATCAAACATACCCCAGTGGCACTTAATATAGATGAGCCACAGGCCAGGGTGATAGCGAGCAAGGCTTGGCCTTCTTTGACCCAAAGCAGTGGCAGAGAGGGGGGAGGGAGAATAGACATATGGTCATCAATTGAATTTGAAAATCATGGATTCCCCAGACCCTATCTCTATCCATTTCTCTGTAAGTTTTATTTGGGTTTCTTGAATCTGCCATCTCCTCCCTTCCATATTGCAGCCCTGGTCCCAATACCAGTCTCTGCCATTTGGGCAAATTCTAGCCTATTTTCCCATGTGCTTGAAAGACCCTACACACACACACACACACACACACACACACACACAGAGAGAGAGAGAGAGAGAGAGAGAGAGAGAGAGAGAGAGAGAGGAGAGAGAGAGAGAGAACACGCGCGCGCGCGCGAGAGAGCTGTTCTGAGGATTGTGAGGTCATCTCATGCAAGACCTGTGGAGTGTGAGTGTCCGTATGTGTGAGCTGGAGTGCTTCCTGGTCCTGACAGTTGGCTTCAGCAATGTCCCTGGTCACATAAATGCAGATGGGGTGCCACAGCTCTCCAGAGCTACATATTGCAGTCTGAGCATCTTGAGCTGGTGGGAAGGCAAGTGGGAAAGCACAGAGACCCCACTCAGGTGCACTTCTCATTTGTGCCTTTAACACAAGAGGGCCTTTAGCTTCAATCTTCAATGTTTCAGGGCTTCTTGGCAGAGTCCCTAGTTTCCCAGCAAACCTCTTTATGTCCAGGTAACAGAGTAGTTTCAAAAGAGCTATAGAGATGGGGCTACACATTCCTGGTCCTGGGACCCTGGCCAGTTGCTGGACCTCTGCAGGTGGGAATCCCTACAGAAGCATGATGGGGCAAACTTCTCTAGGGGCTGCTGGGCTCTGTGTCCTGGGAAAGCTGGCTGTCTACATCTTTCTGCTGCATTTAGTTGCCAGCCTCGCCCTGTAGGGTATTTGGCTCCAGACAAGCCAACCATCCATGAAATTTCCCGTGGGTGGAAGTGACCTTCTCCTCAGAACTTATTAAGGAAATTAAATTTCCATTTTTATTGGGAACATTAATTGATCCCCAAAGAATTGAGGGCAGAGAGTCTTTATGTAGAGTTTCAGGTCCTGGAGGGGCTGAGGTTGTGCCCCCATCCGTGCTGTCCTTCCACGGCCTGAGCATCCAAGGGTGGATACTCCGCCTCTGCCCATCCCCCAACATCCAGAATGACCTTCCTAAATACCTGTATCTGGTACCAGAGGTTTCCTATCACCATGGAATACGAGGGAGGAAAGGACCCTGGCCTCAGAAGGCAACAGTGCTGCCTGTGCCCCAGCCACAAGCACTACTGGGGGAGTCTGGTTTCTGAGCCTTTCTGAGGCCTGTACACCTGGCTGCATATCAGGATCCCAGGCCCATTGACGAGATCCTTGCCATCCGCCCAGACGGGCCACTGCTCCCAACTCTGGGACACTCAAAGCTGTTTGGAGCTCGGTGGGAAGGAAGACAGTGTTAGAAGCCCATGTGCTCAGAGTGGCCGGTCTGGGGTGAGTGGACGACTCTCCTATGAACAGGCACCTGGTACCAGAGGTTAATAGTACAGTAACCCCATTAGCAACCAAGCCTTCCATTCCAGATGTTTCCAGCATCCGCTGTCCTCTGATCCTTTCCCTAACTCAGTGTGGGTGGGATGAGAAGAAAATATCACAGAGATGTAAAATGATGTACCTCCAAATTGAAGCACCCTGGTGATGGAGTCAGCCTTACTGCCATAAAATGATGTATCCCCAAATCACAGAACCCTGATGGCAGAGTCAGCCTTAGGTCTTCCTGGCTGCCACAGCCTTAGAAGGAGCAATGCTATGAGACTCACACCAGTGCTCATCAGTCTCCCAGGACCCCAGCCTCAAGAGCTGTCTGCCTCTCTATACCTATTCCCACTCCCAATGAGAGCCTCCTGCTCTCAGCTCACCTTTGCAGGGAAAGCCCCTGCCATAGCACCAGCTCCTTCCTTACCCCAGGGATTGCTGTGGGGTGTTGGACACGAAGAGCTCTGAGGATCCCAGAAGGAAGAAATCCATTCATTAAATCAGACCCATCTGCTTGTAAACAGATTCTGTGGTGGAACTTCTTAATGTCAGAACCCCCTACCCACCCACCCCCACTCCTGGTAGGTTGTGACATCAGCTCTGTTTCCCACTGTCTCACCTGCCCTCAAGGTGTCCCTGGGTCCTGGTGACCATGGGAAATGGATGTGGTTTGAATGTGAAATGTACCCATCAGCTTGTTTATTTCAATACTTGGTCTCTAGCTGGTGGTGCTACTTGGGAAGGTTCTAGAAGCCTTTGAGCTTTTCTAGCCCGGTTCCTTGTCCTCTTTGCTCCCTGCTTCTGGACTGATACCATATAATGGGTCAGCCTCCCACTCCTCCTCCCAAGCCTTCCCCACCATGGCGTCCCACACCCATCTAGAAGTATAAGTGAGAAGAAACTCTCTCTTGAATAGCATTTGTCAGGATACTTTATCACCATGGCAAGAACCAAAATGAGTGCAGCTGCCTCAGAAGCATGCACAGAGCGCAGCCGCAGAAGTCTCAGTGACCTGTCTGCGTTGCCACCTCTCTGTTTGTAGATGACGAAACTGAGTTTAGGCAATTGTGTAACATATTCCCACAACTGCCCAGCCTTTTTTTAATCTCCCAGAGCCATTTCCAAAATCCAGAAAAATGGCCCAAAGTCTGGCCAGTTTCCCAGTGACCTCTGCAGAGTCTTCCATCTGCTTTCTATACAATGAGAATAAAACCTATCTCCATGAAGCTCTGAACTCAGTGAAAACAGGCTACCTCATATATGCAAGCACTCATGTGAGCTCTTCCTGAGCTATTCCTGGTAGAGGCCTGGGTATATCTTTGTCCGCACAGACCTAACAGTTACCAGGCAGTCTGACTCTCCTTAATTCTCCCAGAGACCTCCTATTCGTGAGAGTCGGTATGAAAGGCCAGACAGAGTGGATGGAGGTCTAATCAGGCCAACAGGCTGGCAAGAGCCCAGTCTACTAATGTGCCATTCTCCTGAGGTGACCCATCTCTGCAGTAAAGGAGCTTCCGAAGGGGAGCTACTCAAGACAGATGAGCTTCTCTGGTCATTTCTGGAACCCTGCCTACCAAAGCAGCATCTGGACAAGATGGTAGTATTGGGTAGGTACGGCTCCCAAACTCAGCCCAGAGGAGGTCCTCAAAGTGTAGGCATGCATTTTAGCTGACATGGCATGCCTAGAGTAGGCAAGGAGCCCCAGCCACTAAAGCTAAATACATGGTGGAATTTACTGAGCTTAGAGTCATCTTGCCCCTGGTTGAGTCTCACCTCTTTCCTGGGACTGAAGCCTAAACTCCTTAGCATGGTGTTGTAGATCTTTCTTATTTTCTCTCTGGGCTCCTCACCCACTTCTGGCTATACGTTTCTCTATTCACCCTGAGTTTTTACAAGTACTCTGGTTCTTAGCCAGGACTCACCCTAGATGATCCCTCTGGACTCCTGACTTCCTGTCTCCATCTGCCCCTCCCCTCTCTTCTCCATGTCAGGCCACTTCTCGAACCTAGTACTGTCTTTTCTATGAGAAATGAAGCCCTGTCATTATATCTTTGAGGTGATCAGGCACAGGAGAGGGTGGCTATGGACTAAAGGTTTCCATCCCCCTAAAAATTATATATTGAAACTCTACCCATCACAGTTGTATTTGGAGAACAGGCCTCCAAGGAAGTGTCTGACCTTAACTGAGGTCCTAGGATAAGTCTGTCAACAGAAAGAATTAGTGGCCTTGCAAGATAAGGCATTCAGAACTATATAAGCTTCAAGGAGAGGCCCAGCATAAACTGAGCATAGGGTGAGCTAACCTTATGCAAACCGAGGGGGAGGGGCACTCCAGGGACACTTGCCCTGTATCACTTTGTTTGAACTTCAGCCTTGGGAACCACAGAGGCCCATCCGTGCCATCCAGACCATAGTCTATGATGTGCTGTGATGGCTGTCCAGGGTAAGCAAGATTGGCAGCATAAGATGAGTCCTCTGTAGCATATGGCCCCGTGTCTGAGGATTTAGTCCTGCTGGTGAAGAAGGTGCGAATGAGAGGACACCAGCACAGGCAGTTTCATGCTCATGTGCAGTGGGCTGCCTTGGCACATGACAGCCCACTCTGGTCTCTCTGAAGTTGAGGCAAAGCCTCTTTTATTCACAACCTGTTCAAACTCTTATTGGTTTTGAGGGGGCCTGTCCTGTGGTCCAGGTTTAGAGTGTCCTTCACGTGCAAAAGGTATAGACATCATTGTGGATCCTTCCCCTCCCCTTGCTCCCACTGGACCGTGATGAACAGGACTGCTGGAGCAGCCAAGCCAGGGTTCGGGCTCTGCACAGCAGTCCATAGGTCCTGATAAAGCCATCCTGGCTGCCAGGGCAGAAGCCAAGCCATTGTGCTGAGAAAGAACTCTCAAATCTCTCTTCTTTATTGCTCAGCCACTTAATGAATTCTCAGAGCGAGGAACAATTTGGGCTCAGCCAATAGCCAAGCACGGCTCTGTGATTCTTCCTCTCACTGCAGTGCTCCATGGGGAGAACAACAGCTGCTCCCACTTTGATTCCTATTTACCAGGTTGTTACAGGGCCTGATATCTGCTGCTCTCTCCTCAGAAGCCCCAACAGGCTCACGGGCCCAGAAGCAACAGCAACACTCACACAGTGCAGCAGGCCGGCTGTGCCGCTGGTGCTCAGCCTAGAAGGCTCCTAAAAGACACACACTACTAGCTGTACTTTTTAAGTGGGAGAAGGATCCCCACTCACGGTAACTGGTAACGTAACACAAAGCCATGTAAAATGGATCCACTCCTCAGCCATCTCCCTTGTCTGCCTTCAGAGGAGAAACTCAACAGCCCTAACTCCTGCCTGTCACCTACACACACAAAGGCATATGTCTGCAAGTATGAAACATGTCTGCCTTATAAAGTGGATACTGCTGCGGTTGATCTATGTGCTGCTTGTCATATAGTCCTTGTCCAGCCTCCCTCCAGAGATTCCATAGTAGCCGTTTACTTGCTGGTCTGCCTGTGCCCTTGTCTGTGGGCTCTTTCTCCATCTCCCATGGTTTGCCGCCTGATGGACGTGATTGCTGTCTTTGTTGGTATTTCCCTGGCTCCCCCCTGAGGTTAGGCATCTCTCAGCAGATCATGCAGATTCCTTTCTGCAATTGCCTGTTTGTGTTCTCTATCTTCTACTCCACTACGTGTCTCTCTCCCTTGTCCATTAGAAGGAACTCATGGGCCAGGTTGAGAACCGAAACTGCCATGTGTGCCGCCGGTTCACTTCACCAGTCCGTCGTCTTATTTGACTTTGTTTTCATGGCTTTGCCAAAAGTTTGAGTTATTTTTTTTCCCCATTGACAATATTTTCAGTCTGCTCCATCAGGACCAATTTGTGTTCTTTCTTCTCTGAATGATTATGCCACCTTGATGGCATTTAGTTCCTGTATGGTTGTGTATAGCACCTATGATAGGTTGTTTTGTTTTGTTTTGTCACTGGGGCAGTGCAGTCATTGGAACACCATTCTTGTGGTTTGAGGATGGGGTGTGCATCCAAAAAGCTCATCTATGATATGTTTGGTGCCTAGTACAGCTAGTTTAGGGACATAAGAGAAGTAATTAGACGACACCAATGGATAACCTATTGATGGATTCATAATTGAACGGCACCAACTGTGGGTCACAGGTGGCCCTGGATGCAGAGGGGCCACAGGCGCTTGATTCTGAGTAACTCATGGGTAAAGGGAGTTCCCAGTGTGAAGTTCAGTCTTCCAGCCATGGGTGAGCAGCTTTGAGCCTTTCCAGTTTGCTACATTTTGATTCTAGCTCTACCACTCATTGGCCATATGGCCCAGCCACACTGGTCACCCAGAGCCTCGGTTTTACAGTTCCCAGAAGGGGCTGAGGTCTAAGCCCAACTCCCATTGAGGCTTTTATTGGGGCTCCCCTTGTTTTCCTGTATCACCATGCCTCAGGGCCTTGGGGTTGCCTGTGGCATCCTTCCTCCTTCCTGCCTCCTTGGGAGCTCCGTGTCTGATCAGGCTGCTGGACAGCAGCCATTTGGCTTCCCTCTCCCTGTCTCTTCTGGGAAGGCCATTGGCATGAAAGGCACTGCTGCAGTCTTTAACTCTGTCCCTGCCACCTCTCCCTGGTAGCTGTGGTCTCTTGGTTTGGTATCACAGTTGGCTCCCTTGCCTCTAGAGTGGAAATGCTGTTTGGAACTGAGCAGTTGTCATGGATGCTGGCGGTACATAGTTCAGATTGCCCAGCCTTCACTGAAGTGAGGGAAGCTCCAGGTGGTCGGCGACATCCTGGACCACGAGGCAGCCTTCAGTCCTCACAGGTGGCTGTTTGCCTCACTCCACTCAGAGACATTGCCTGTAAAGACCATGGGCAGGTCCCTTATCTTCTAGCCTGGCCCCGCAGAGCACCAAGTCTCAGGATTTACACCATGAGCCCCACTGAGAGCTGGTGCCAGTCATCCTTCAGAAAGAAGGTTCTGGACATTGTCTCCTCTCTAGAGCATGGTGGGAGAAATGCAACAGCAAGTGACTAATGGGACAAGAGGCTCATACCTCTTTGGCAAGCCTTAAGCTAGTTCCATGGTTGCAGTTATAATGGTCACTGGGTTCTCCAATGGGTTGGGTTACGAGGAGGCAGGCCGATGAGAAGCCTCATCAGCAATGGTTCTGCTAGCTTGGCTATGGAGAGGTCAGAAGATGGATGGGTACAGACCTCAAAGGAGCTAACGTGGAATACAGTGTCATTCATTAACTTCTTAGCTTTATTCTCCCTCTACCTCCTGTCCCAAATTTTGTTCAAATCATCAGTGCCCTTCTGATATTTTTATTTGACAGTATGGCTTTCTTATAGTAGAGCCAAGCATGTACTGCAGTTAAATTTAAAGTTTTTTTTCTTGTTCACTATTAAAAATTATTTTTGAGAAAGGGTCTCTTCTAGCCCAAGCTGGTCTCCAACTCACTATGTAACCAAGGATAACTTTAAACTCCTGGTCTACCTGCCTCTACTTCCCAAATAGTGAAATAACAACCATACTTCGATTATGAGATTATTTAGCTCAAACCAAAGGCTTTGTACATGCCAGGCACAAACTCTGCCACTGAGTCACATCCTAAAGCCCAGATAGTTGTTTTTTTTTTTTTTTTTTTTTACATAGAGTTAATAATTTCCTGTTTCTTCTTGTTTGTTTTTCTATGAGTTTTACATAATTTTTCCTTTAAATTCCCCAAAGAGCCATGATGCCCCTCTCAATACCACCACATCCATTAGCTAAGCTATGAGTGCCTGTTTCATTTATAGGTCCCTCTCAGGTTCCCCCAGGTCTGAATCCTGGGTAGCTGCTGCCTTTCAGGTCTGCCAGGAGGAGGCTGCCCACTACCATCACCGCACACCCCCCCTCTCATTCCTTTCCTTTGTCTCTCCCTGTGCCAGTCTCCAGTGGTTCACTCTTGCTCTCTCCTAGGCTTACTTGTTCTGCCTCGCTGGAGCACATCCTCTGATGCATGAAACAAAGTATACTTCTGCAATATTGGCTATCCGGGGAAAAAATACTCTCATTATCTCCCAGACTTAATGGATCATTTGGCTGAGTTCAGAATTTGGAATTCTTTCTCACTTAGGATTTTGAAAGTGTTGCTCATGTCTTCCAAAAATTACATCTCTTAATTTTCAAAATAAATAGCTTATATAAAGACTGTCCAACACTGTTGTGGAGATGTATCATATACCCTCACCCTTTCTGATGACTGAGGCTCTGTCAATGACCTGCTCTCTTCTCTGGGGGAGTATGTGTTACCACCCCCTCACTGTACAGTATTCTACAATTTTACAGAAAGTGTCCTGATGATAGCCTTTTGAGATTCACCTTTCAGCCCACCGTGGGTTATTCTAGAAAAGAATATTTTCTTTTATGATATCTTTATTACTTTCCCTCCCTCTTCCTCTTTCTCCACTGACTATGATTTGCAGTTGGATCTTCTTGACTATACCTTAAATTTCTTTTGTTTTTCCTTCTCTGTCTTTCAGAAAGTTTATTTTGCCTTCCTGGGAATAGTCCACATTTAACTTCTAGTGTATTAAATTCCTACAAAGTTTATTCTTGTTCTCTGTTCCCTTTTTCTAGTGTCGTGTGTGTGTGTGTGTTTGCAAGCTTATGAGGAGCCAGTGGTCAGCATTGAGGGTCTGGCTTAATCATTCTCCACCTTTTATTTTGAGTCAGGATCTCTCTCTAAACTTGGTGCTAACTCCTGAGACAGAAGATGAACAGGTTGCACTGCTATCAACTACTAAACCAGCCAGGACCCCAGTTCTCCTTTTGCTAACAAAGGAGAGAGCTACCAAACCATGCTATAGGCAGATACTCTTTCCTGTATACAGCATGACAAATATCCCTTAGAAGACAGATGATTATTCATTTGTCAAAGTCTACAGTTCCTTCATGTTGGCATGGGAATAGAACTAGGATAGTGGTGGTCAAATCTGAGTGTATCTGTTTGGCATCTGCAATGATTCCCAGCATGCAGAGTGCTTTTTGTTTTCCAGTTTTCTTGGACTTCACTTCAGAGCCCAATGCTAAGGAGTCCAGGCTTCATTCTGCCCAGACCTGTACACATGTTATCTCCAAAGGTGCCATAATACAGATGTAACATGATTGCAAGTTGGCCTTAATGAGGCTCTTATCCACTTAGATACCCAAAGGCTTGGATTTCAGTCCAGTTTGGAGTGGACCTTCCAATGCTGTAAAACACACCAGGAGCCATCCTTCCTCACCCAGCACTTAGTTTTCGGAGGCCAGCTTCTCAGGTCTACCCCCTGCCCTCAACACACACCCTAAGACAGTTTCTCTGTGTAGCTCTAGTTGTCCTGGAACTTGCTTTGTAAACCAGACTAGCCTCCAAGTCAGAGACTCAATTGCCTCTGCCTCCCAAGTACTGGAATTAAATGTACAACTGCCCATCTGTGGTTGATCTTTTTCAGTCAAAAATTGCCAGCCATTTCCATGCCTACTAAGTACTCATTTTATGCTTCCTCTTATAGACTCTGAATTTTGAAGGCTTTATCTTCAACACACACACACACACACACACACACACACACACACACACACACACACCCACCCTAGGAATAGTGAGCTCACTGTCACTGAAGAGGAGGGCAGGCTAGGTCTGCCTTCCAGAGGTAAGTGTCAAGTGCTATTCCTGGCACACACTGGAGATATTAGGCGCCATTTTCTCAGCAAGTAGACCGCAAAGAGCTTGGGGCCAAGGTATATTGAGCATGTCTCCTGGGTGTATGGCTGATGTATGTGTATGGCAGAACCACTGAGTCTGTGGACTCTTGAAGCTGAGGCTGCCCCTCTCTTGCACTGGGAAGAGGCTGGATAAGTGGACTCAGGAAGTGAGCTTTGAGCCTTCACAATTCCTAGCAGTTAGGAGGTAGGTCAATCATACCTGTCTCCTCTCTCCCAACTGCTACTTTGTCCAGAGAAATACTGAGACTGCAAAAAAACTGTGCACATCAGCATGACACCTGTAATATTTGCCCATATACATTGGCTCATAAAACTTAGCCAATCGCAGGGTACTGGCTACTAGATGTCTCTGGATGGGTTTTTGGGAGTCTGATGCTCAGAGACAGTGAGGGATTGGGGGGTCGCAGTCTGACTTTACTGTGTGTTCTGCTCTGCATGGTGCAGAGATGCCTCCCTCTGCCTCCAGTGAGCCTTGACTCCCCACCTTGAGAATCTTTCCTTGAGACTGGACTACATGAGTTCATGGGTGGGACATACTATAGTGAGGCTGTCTGCCCAGGGAGAGGTACATCTTGAGATCTTGTCTATCATGATCAGCTGTGAAGGCTAAAGACCACTACTGCTCGTGTCTGTCAAATTCCTGTCCAGGAATCGGGTGGTATAGGTAAGGCGCTGTGGTCAGAGATCCTAGTGAAGCTAACCCTGGGTGGGTTTGTGGCTTGTCAGGGGTGCTTGCAGACCTGAACCCTCTGCAGGAAATGGAATCCGGAGTATCTTGTGGCCAACTCCATAGAACACTCCAGTGATACATTTGGAAGCCACTTGTTTCTGATGGCTCCTGCATCAGTTTCTCTTCCTTTGTCTTTGAGTATATTACTCTGACAAAAGCAACTTACAGGAGAAAGGTTTTTTGTATTGTAATCATCATGACATTGAAACCAAGGCATCAGGAACTTGAAGCCACTGGTCATGTTATACCCATAGACAAATGAGAATAATGAATGTGTGCATGCCTATTCAGTGCATGCCTATGGAATGGTGCCACCCACACTGGGAGGTCTTATCAACCTCAGTTAGCAGATAGGCATGGGAGGAGGCCCATCTTGAAGACGATTCTAGATTTTTTTCAAGTTGTTTATTAATCATCACAGCTGCCAGTGGCACTGACCTATAGCCCTAGCATGGGCTAGGTATCCCAGGTAAGACAGCATAATAGTCTAGTTCTGAGAAGAGAGGATGAGAACTACAATCATCCCGAGAAAGAGCCTGCCTTCTGGCCCCAGGGAGAGTGCCATCATCTCCTCTGATGAGGATGGATTTGTACTCATGGGTTGGGAGACTTCACTTTATTAAGGATATGCGAGTTCACCCAGGTTGCTCTACAGACTCAGCCAAACTCCTGTCCAAGGTGCTGACCCTTCAAACCATATGAAAATGCAGGGGACCAAGAATGGCCAAATTAATCTTGAAGAAGTACAGAATTGGACAGTTTGTTCTTCCAAGTCCCAAAGAGTTGTTGCTTCTAGCTGCAATAACCAAGTGTGGTATTGGCATAAGAATGGAGATTTCAATCAGCCCCGTAAGTCAGATTCCAGAAATAAGCTCTGTTTATGCTCAATTAATTTTCTACAAGGGTGCCAAAACAATTTAATAGAAAAAGAAAAGGAATTTCTACAGCACTTGAGCAAGTGAATATCCACATGCAGAAAAACAAGGCTAGTCAAATACCCTAATCTATATGATGGGAGTATAAAACTCTCAGAAGAATGCATAGGTGTAAGGTCTTTGTGGCCTTTAATTTAGCTATAGTTCCTAGGTAGACACTAAACATATAAGCAAAGAAAGCACCATTGCTTTAAATGTTATAAAAATAAATTTTAAGGGTATTTCTAAGCGTTTGAAGTGGATGTAAGGTCTCAAGAGACTGATGATACCATCCAGAGTATTTCAGCAAGGCAGAGAGCCCTCTGGAGAAGGGCACACAGCCATGAAAATTCAGATGAGCAAACCCACCCAGCTGGCGTCTCACTGAGTTTTATTCTTAAGGCAAGGGGTCCTATGCCTCACTCTGATTAGCTGTTGGCCCCATGTTCTAATGTGAGTGGTTAATGTAGGGCACACTAGTTTTAGGGAGATAAAATGAATCCAAGTACACATTTAATCCCTGGAATTGCTTAGGAGGGTCTTACAGCCTGTTTAAAATGCAGGCCCCTTTGTCTTGTTTGACCCTTTCATAGAAAGGATATTTCACCTTGTTCCCATTTCTTATAACTCCTCCCCTTATACAATACATTTATCTTCTTTTCCTTAAGTCTATTTAACACTGTCAGACTTCTCTGTTCTGAGGTATTCATTAATGCCAAATTGGCTGTCACAGCTCTTTTCAGTTAGTCTTTGGGCTAGTCCTTGTACACATGGGATCCCACAACAACTGGTTGTCCTCCTGACTCTGGGGAGTGTAACAAAGGAGGTCAGTACTGAGGTCATTATCCCTTCCCATTTTCCAAACCATTGTTCTGTAAGATTAGTAAATGGGCTGTCTATTGCTGAGTTTCCAGCTGACTCATTGGACGGAATCAGTAGTCCCTGAAGCACCTCTGTAATGGTGCCATTGGGAGCTGTGTTAGTAATGAGAGTGTAACAGTAGCCACCTGCCCTCCCTCACACAGAACCCCACTGCATTTTCCGCTAATTCAATGTCTAGGGCTTATCTTTTCTCACACCATGGTGACGCCCAACTTGTCTGCTATACCTAGATAGAGTGTAACTCACAAGTTAAAGTCTAGTGTAATTCACTAATCTTTGTTGATTGGAATATTTTTGCTTGTGTTAGATCAGCAGAACAGCACTAAGTCAAACTCTGATGCTCTTGTGTTCTTGGACTTAAACTCATCAAGGACGCCTTTCAACACTCCGTGGGCATATGTGTAAATCTATGTCACGTGATGCTCCTGGCATTGCCTCACTTTGCCTTCATTGTGTGGATTTTGGCCAGTGTTAGTCCCCTGCATTTCCATAGGATTTGAAGGGTCAGAACCTTGGACACCTATCTGGCTGAGTCTGTAGAGCAACTTGGGTGAATTTACACATCCTAAATAAAATGAAGTCTCCCAACCCATGAGCACAAATCCATCTTCATCAGAGTAGAAGGTACCTTTCATCCCAGGGCCAGGAGGCAAGCTTCTTCTGGGGATGAATGTAACTCCCATCCTCTCTTCTCAGAAAAAGACTGTTACGCTGTCTTTCCTGAGATGACTAACCTATTCTGGGGATGTAGATTAGTACTAGACTCAAACTCCTCTTTTCTGCTGGTAGGCTTGACAGCAATAGCCTTGGACAAAAGCACCAAGTCCCACTCCATCCGTAGCCCTCACAGTCTGGTAGCATCTGCCCCACTAATGCTCAGGCTAGAGCTGTGTCTCCTCAAGGGTAATATGGCCTTGACTTCCAGACACATTCCCCAAGAATTCCAGTTCCCATCCCCAGCTTTTCTAGGTAGGAGGTGCAATGGCCTCTTACCTGGAAGGACAAATAATTCTGGGGGTCCCTGTCTCAGTTCCTTTGTGGCCTGGAATGGAAAGGACAAGAGATAGCATGTGTTCAACTCCTAGGATTCTGAAGTCCCTCTGAGTGCCAACCTTGAACATCCATTGGAATAGGAATAGAACCAGTTGGGCTGCTGGCCTCCTCATAGAGCAAGCCCAATAGTCACTCTTACTTAATGAGTTGTCAGAATATTTGATCCAACTAGGTATTTATTTTCACCATACCCAGCTCCAACTTCTAGTGTGTCTTAAATCTTTATCTATCACTTGTATTTAGTAGAAGTATTTTCATCCTTAGGAATTGTTGCTTTACAGGTAGATTTTAGGTTGAGTAACCAAACTAATAGAAACATGTTCCCAGGATGTCTCTATATTCCCCAGATTTGACATATAAACTTCTGGCTTGTGTTCTCATCATGGATGGCTCTTGGTCTAATTCTTGGATTAGTCAAAGGAGGGGTTGCATTAGAGGTCCTAGCAATTTCTTGGAGTGTCTACCATTACTATTTGAATATTTTCTTGGAGTTGTCTAAGGACAGTGTCAGAAAGGGTAAATATATCAAGTATTCCAGATGTAGAGAAG
Source organism: Mus minutoides (assembly GCA_902729485.2). Classification (NCBI taxonomy): domain Eukaryota; kingdom Metazoa; phylum Chordata; class Mammalia; order Rodentia; family Muridae; genus Mus; species Mus minutoides. The sequence goes on along the minus strand of LR749511.1, from coordinate 1,176,135 downwards.
ACTCAGGATGTGGGAACTCGGGACAAGTATATTTGTCTATCCCAGAATGTTTCTATGTCTTTCTAGGTTTCCAGAGGGTGAAACTATCAAACTGAATAGTTAGCAGAATGACTGTTTAATTGCAATCAACAAATTTCCCATTATCTTGCCCCATAACAAGCAGGTTAAAACTTGTCCTTTCTTAGTTTTAATTTAAAGGATCCCTTTGAGCTAAAGTTGTCCATCTTCTTTGGGCATTGGAGTGAGAAGCCTTCCATCCTTGGATGTAATGTGTCCAGTCTCCTTGAGCCATCAGTGGTTATCAGGACCAGAAAGGTGCCTCCCAGGTAGTTTCCAATTAAGTCTCTCTTTAGTTCTTCATCAGCCATCAGTTCCCAGGTTGGAAGAGATGATCTGTAAAGCCAAGTGGAAGGTCTGAATGAAGAGACTTTGTAATCTAAGAGAAAGCAGGGAGGAGAGGAGCCCCAACAGGTAATTTTTAAAACACTGATCTCTAGTCACCCTTTCCCAGGTATGACTGACAGGTCCATTACAGTGTTTCATGAGGAGACAGCCCTGGGTCCTTTTGAGGGGTTATGTGGATTCGAAACAAAACTATAAACAAACACATGGTTCAAGGCAATTCAGGCTCAGTAATCTGTCACTAAGGCTCTGATTCATTCTTTGTAATTTACTGGAGGAAGGAGGGTACTAAGGAGCAGGAAAGTCCTAGTTACTGTACAAGGCCTCATGGGATCTTTAGGATAGTAGCAGCAAATGGCTGGAGCTATCCAGTCACCCAAATCTCTGGCTACTGACTGGGAGAGTGGATTTGTTACATGGTTGCCTGTGATACCAGGGAATGAGAATGCATAAGGATTTTAGTCATTTCTTGTTAGGTATTTCCATATAGTCTTACAGATCTTTCTGAAGTCCAGGATTCCCTGCCTTTACTGTTGCTTGTGAAACATTCTGATTATTGGCTCTGTGGCAGGCCACACAACATTTGTGATCCCTCCGTCCTAAAAATGGCTTCCCGAATGATCTGGTGTCCAATTATTCACTCCGTGCAACCAAGACTTCAACCTCTTCATTTCTGGTCTGGCCAGCATTGCCCTCCATTCAGAAGAACTTGCCCCTATCTTGGAGTGGTGGTAGATTCTGGGAGGGGAGGGGAGGGGAGAGATGAGAGTAACAGGAAACCCTCAGATTCCATCACAGCTTCTTATGGCTACTGCATCGGCCAGTCTGCACCTCAGTGCTCTATCCCCTTTGATGCCAGGGCACAGAGCATGCTAGTTTCCTCGGACAGTTGTAAGTTTTCTAATAACTGGGGAGTCAGTTCCTTACGTATCAAATCCTTTCCTTTATTCTTAATTAGCTCCCTTATGTCCAGCATTTGCTCAAAGCCTGCACCACTCCAAATGGTTGCCTGGGATTGATGTGCACACCCCTTTCTGTCCCTTTATTTCTGTAAGGATCTGGTTTAAGGTGTATAACTCACATGTCTGAACTGACCAGTTATTATTATTATTATTATTATTATTATTATTATTATTATTATTATTATTTTTTAGTTTTTTGAGACAGGGTTTCTCTGTATAGCCCTGGCTGTCCTGGAACTTACTTTGTAGACCAGGCTTGCCTTGAACTCAGAAATCCGCCTGCCTCTGCCTCCTGAGTGCTGGGATTAAAGGCGTGCGCCACCATGCCCGGCTCTGACCAGTTGTTTGACAGTCATCCACACTCACTAGTTTATAATTTAGTTCCATTAATCGCAGAACACTTATTATATCTTTGCTCTTGAATTATATGGGAGGACCCACCTTAAATAGTTTGGGTCTCTAAGGAAAGAGTGCTCCCCCCTCCCCCCCCTCTCAGGTCAAAACAGACCTGAGCTTAGTCCAACCAAATCTCGGCAATCATTTTCAGTGGGTACAGAAGGATTTCCTCTGGTCAGGTAGGCTTCAGCAGGATTTAAGCAGTTATCACTGCCCACAACTAAATCACCTTTTTCTTGACGAATAGAAACTCTCCAGGATCTTCATCTCTGCTAGCCACCCTCTGGCCTTCTGCTGTAGGATCACTCTTACTCGATGAGGAGTGCTCACAGTTAAACAGCCACAGAGGTTAACGCATGGCTCTGCTCGGTGAGGAGTAGTATTCCAAGGGCAGTCGCTTTGCCTACACTCACAAGAAGATGAAAGGGCTTTTGTAGAGAGGGCAAGGCCAGTATTGGGGCAGTTACTATTTCCTGTTTGAAGGCTTCTATAGCTTTCATTTCTTTTTCTTCCCACAGGAGGAGATCAGGGTCTCCACCAAGGAGCTTGCCATACAAACCTTTGGTTTTGGTAACCTAAGAGTCAATCTAAAGTTCACAGTACCCCGCCAGCCCCACAATTTGTTTAAGTTCTCTTTCTGTTTGGGGGAGTGGGGTTTTACTCTGTACACACATTCTGAACTTAATCTTTGGCCCCTTCACTGGTCAGATGATCCAGGAACTCCACTTCCTTTCCTGCAAATTATGATTTCATTTTGGAGATACCCAAGTCCCTCCTTTCCCAAGAAGTTTAATCATTCTATTGTTGAATTAACAATGTCATTCATTCTCTCATTCCCCTGACAGTAATAAATGATCCACAAACAAGCCAGGGCCTTCTGTGAACCCCCAAGAAAGGACAGGCCCTGTGTACTGTTGCTTTCTCTGGCAACTGGATCCTCCCATGCAAAAGTACACAAATCCCTAATTTCTTCTGCCAAAGGACAAGGCCAGAAAGCATCCTTAAGTTGATCACATTGAAGCCATTTTTGACCATTAGAATTCTTTGATAAGAAGGTTTAGGGGCTGTGACACTAGATACTTGCTTTGGATGATCTAGTTTATAACCCTCAGATCCTGAGCCAGTTCTATCTGATTTTCTTGGAGTGTTATAGAGGGGGCATACAGGGGTTGAGAAGTCCACCATCACAACAACCTTTGATAATTGGAACCATCTTTTTCTCCTTCCCTGAGGAATACTGTACTGTTTCCTTTTACCTAGTTCCCCTGGGGTTTGAGGCCTGCTTTGAATGGGGTAACCTTTAGTCCTTTCCTCCTGTTTTCTGGCTTTGCCCGATCTTCACAGTTTATTCTGCCTTCTGCTTTAGCAGTTGGGTGCTGTGAGGAGATACAAAGTTCAGCTTTATTTATCTGTAGTCCTAGCCCCAACTGAGTCATTAGGTCTCTTCTCAAGAGATTCGTCCTTCCTTTGGGGCTAGAAACAATTGAACACAGGTTTTTCTCTCTTTATGTCTAACTATAGTACCTTCTAATACAGAAATTCTAAAACCCTGGGTTTTAACTCCTGAAAATTGTAGGTGTTGTCTGTGGAGAGAAGAGACAGGAGACAAGGAAGAGCAATTTGCTCCAGAATCTATCAGAGGGGGTGTTTCTTCCCTTGAAGGTTTCACTAAATTTACCAAGGACTCTTGGTGGGAGTCTTTCAGATTATAGAACCCATGGCCCCCTCATTCCTCTTCAAAAGTCACAAGGGTGATGTTTCCTCTTGCCTTTATGAGGAGCTGTTCTTGCCTTCCTTCTGTCTGGAATCCCCTTCCTATCATGGTCACATTGTGGGTTCCTTTAATTGATGGCCTGGACCTTAAGTTCTTTGTATCCTGATTGTTCCCCATTGGCTTAGTTCATAGTATCTGTGTTGGTATTACTCTTACTGTGATGAAACATCAAGCCAAAAGCAACTAGGGGAGAAAGGGTTTATTTTGCTTATACTTCCACTTCAAAGGAAGGCAGGGAAGGTATATGGAGGAGTTCTGCTTATACCTTGTGACTTTCTCAGCTTGCTTTCTTATAGAAGCCCAGACCACCCGTCTAGGGATGGCACCCTCCCACAATGGGCTGGGTCCTCCCCCATCAATAACTAATAAAGGAACTGCCCTATATGATTGTCTACAGTCTGATATTATGGAAGTATTTTCTCAATTGAGTGTCTTTTTTTCATCTGATCATTCTAGAGGCTCTATAGACTCCTCTTCTTTTCCCCCACTGTAAAGCAAAGACTTTGTTCATATTCCAGGACCAGTACTGCTTCTCTCATCCCTCCAATGATGAAGTTCCAGAGACCCCTCACACAAGGAGTGGGAAGTCTGCTGGGGGCTTTATCCTCACTCCAATTGGTCAGAGTTCAGCCTCACATTTTAATATAACTGGCCAAATAGCGTGGCATGGTTTTTAGAACAAACCTGAAACCTGAGCACACATTTTGATCTCAGGAATTGCTGCTCAGGAAGCACTTTCTCCTAGTGCTTCAAATGCAGTTTCCTTCGTCTCCTTTGACCTGCTGATAGCAAAGATATCTTGTCCATATTTCTCACATAAGGGCACCATTGAGATGAAAGGCAACCCAATCAAATCATGCACTGATAAAAATCTGGTGTTAAGTGAGGGGAGGGATGGCTTAGCTGGTAAAAACACTTGCCACACAAGCCGATGACCCAAATTTGATCTCATGTAAGGTAGAAAGAGAAAGCTGACTCCACAGAGGTGTCCTGTGACTTCTGTATGTGCACCATGACAATACATCACACACACACACACACACACACACACACACACACACTAATAGATAAAATTTAAAATCATAGTACCTATTGACATATAACAGTTACATAGATGGATGATAGATAGATGGTAGATAGATAGATAGATAGATAGATAGATAGATAGATAGATGATTGATAGATAATAGATAGATCTAATCCACCACTAGGAGAAATGACAAATAACCAAGGTAAAAGTGTACCTGAGTAGACATTTCTCCCAAGAGGAATACAAATGGCCAGGGAGTCAATGTGATTCATTAGGCATATGAGAAACTCAAACAGCCACCTCAGGCAGATCATAGCTTTCAGCAGCTGAGATGGCTAGAATCCAGAAGGAGACAGACACTAGCAAGTATTGCTGAGGAAGCCAAGCCTTTACCAAAGCTGGCGAGAAAACAAACAGGGAGCCCTGAAGAGACCCATCACAGTGCTACCCTCCAGGGACTCAGCAGTCCTGATGCTCAACTACAGAGGAACGGGAGGTGAGCTCCCAAAAAGACATGTACTTGGATGCTCGTAGCAGCGCTAATCATAATAGCCCAAAAGTGGACACAGTGCCACCGTCTCTCTTTAGGCCCATGGAGGGATATCATTAGCCTTGGGAAGGGATAGTGAATGATGCATGCTATGACACCGATATGCCTTGAAATCATGAATCAGAAGAAGCTGGCTATAGAAGGTCACATATTTATGAACATGTTTCAGTGAGATGTCCAGGACAGGCAAGCCTAATAGAAAGTTCAGGAAGTGGTTGCTAGCTGGAAAGTGCTGATGTGTGTGTGTATGTGGGGGGGGGGGGTCCCTACTGCTTCCTCCTCATAAGCATAGCCTGCAGAGCCAATGGCCCAGGAGGGAGCCAGTAGCCCATGGAATGACTGTGGGGCCAGTCCCCTCCCCCATTGATAAAGACTTTGAACCCAGCATCACCCAGTAACTGGCCCAGGGTCCCACAATCACTGCAGAAACAGGATTCTGCTCAAATATATTCAGATTTTATGAACAAGTTATAACAATAAAGTACCTTGTACAAAGCCACTGCTGCCTCCTCCTCCCTTCCCCCTTCTTCCTCCGTTTCCACCTTCCATTCTCCTCTCCTTCCTCCATTTCTTCTTCCTGCTCTCATACTTCTTTTCTTCTTCCTCTTCTTTCTCCTCTTTCCTCCTTCTCCTCTTCTCCATCTCCTTCCTCTTTCTTTCCTTTCACTTCTCTTCTCTCCTCTCAGAGAGTGTGTCAGGTGTTCTCTCTCTCTCTCTCTCTCTCTCTCTCTCTCTCTCTCTCTCGTGCGCGCGCGCGCCTTAATTCAATGTGCATTGGTGTTTTTCCTGCCTGTACATACATGTGAGGGTGTTGGAGTTACAGACAGTTGTGATCTACCATGTGGGTGCTGGGAATTGATTCTGGATCCTCTGGAAGAGCAGTCAGTTATCGTAACTGCTGAGCAACCTCTCTAGCCCCTGATGGTGTGAGATTCTTAATGACAGCAGTTTGAGTTTGGCTACCTTCTCCACATTGTGCTCATTCAGTGAATATTCACAGTGACTAACAATCTTGGATCCCAGTTCCATCTGTGCCATTTTGAGGTTCCATTCTAGCCCAGTAACTGCATGCATGGATCTCAGTTCCAGAGGTCTGTGCCCCACCCTAGGAGAACCCTCTGATGTTTCTTACTACCTTCCACAGCACTTTAATTGTGGACTTTGGGGTGCCAGGTTGGCTTGTGGATGGCTTTTCAGATCACTGGGTGCCTTCTGATGCAGAACGTTGGGCTTAAGTGCTCATCAGAATACCCACTTCCTGATGAATCAACTCCTGCTGCCCCTAGCAGCTCTCCCTGGCCTGCTTTGATTACAGATCCAATCAGCTGCATTGCCTAGCAATTAAGCCACCTGGGGCTCCTGGGAATGGCTGTGTTTGGAGCATGGAAGGCCAGGCTGCTGAGGCTAGAGGGTCCCGGGACACCATCTGGCCACCTCATAGGTACTATTTGGAGGTCTCTATATCTATGATGAGCACGAGGCTGCCTGCAGGCCAGGAGTGGCTTCTCAACACTGCCCCCTTCCTTGCAAGGTGATAACTGGGTAAATCAGGTCAGAACAGTCTGCAGACCTCACCGAGAGAGATATGATCAGCACTGATCCAGACACTTGGGGCCCTCTCTTAACCCCACCATACCCCTAGCAAGAATGAGGCCAGGTGCTCGTTTCTCTGAGTTTCAGTTGGAATAGAAATGAGTCCCCTGAGCAGAGTGAACTTCTGAACCTGCCACTGTCCCTGCAAACACCTCCTCTCCTTCTAGGGCATTGAAAGGACTATGCTGGCTATGGCATCAAAGTTCCTGACACTTAAAAGGTGTTGGACAATGCTAGTTCTTGATTCTCCCAGTGATATCCTACCTTGGGTTTACAGAGAAGCTCCTTGCATCTTAGGGAGGTGCAGTGGGCTGGCAACAGGTGATTCACAGCAAAGGCGGGACTTCCTCCAGGATCTAAGATGCCCTGATTGGATCCTCCACCTTTTTCTGAGCCATGCACTAGCCCCTTAAAATAAGAGTCCCATGAACCCTGAGGCTTCTGAAGCCTGGGAGTTACCTCCTGGCTTGGGGTGCTTTGGAGAAGGGGAAGAGGCGGAGAGGAGAGCAGCAGCTGCTGCTAAGAACAAGGACAGTGGTATTTAGAACAACCCCATACACTCACCTTGCAGGCATCCCTAAGCGACATCTCTCTTCCAAAAGCTAGTAGAGCACAGAGATACCCGGGCCTCTGTTCAGGCTTCTTTGTGCACCCAGTCCATGGGTGAATGATAAAACATGGCATAAGCAAAGACACAGTGGGGCCACAGGCTCACATACCCCTCCGCCCCATGGCACGCTTTGCTGGGAAGCAAAACACCTTCATGGCCTCCGATTATTTTGTGGAAAATGTCGGCGATCGATAGGCTCAGAACTTCTGAATCTGATTAGCAGAGACAAGCCGGTTGGCATTAACATTAGCAGAGTGCTCAAGTTCCTGTTCAAACAGGGCTAAGCTTATCTTTCAGAAAATAGACTGTTTTCGAGGCCTAATAATGGGCATTAACGCCATTAATTTGCAGTAAGATTCAATTTCCTTGGTGTCCTTGCCCGTGCGTGTGTCCTGATGCAGAGATTGTGCCTTGGGTGTTTTCCACAGATGCATCAGCAGACACCTGCTGTACCAGTTGGACAGCGACACGTGGTAATAATGTTCTCCAGCCCAGCTAGGCCCCAAATAACTCTATTACCGAGAAGAGTGAACCCACTCCAAATGTCCTCCCCACAGGTTGGGAGGAGTGGGAAGGCAGCAGGCAGCAGGCTCTCCCTAATCTGATTACTGGTTTCCAAAGGAGGGTAGGGAAGACAGTGTGCTGGCTGTCAGGACTCAGCTCAGGCTGGCTGCTGGTTCCCTCCCCTCAGTGGCAGTGCTCTCTCGGTTGTGCCAGCCCTCCTGCTCTCTGCATCTGCCTGCTTCCTGAGTCTCAGGTGTCCTTATCCTTCACCCTAGCTTAGGAGATGAAAGAGCTGAGAGCCAAAGCTTGTAGATGGCTCAAAGAAGGGGCCTGGGCACTCAGACTCCAGAATATCCAGCCTTTATCCCTGCCAATCGTGTGAGCAGCGGTGGCTATGGATTCCGCTAACCCTGTTTCCAGCTCAAGAGCTGGACAAGAGATCCAGCTTTCCGTGGCTGATGAGTCTGAAGCGAGGGACACTGAGGAAGTCCCCAAGGCACTGCCCTTTCCTTTGTAGACTTGAGAAGTATGTCACCTGGGCATTCTGAGGCTGCCTCCCACCACACATATGAAGACAGGTGTGTTGAGTCCACTGTGGTGACTAGTGGTAATTGAGTAGACGGGGCAGTATGCCTGGCCTAGGCTGTGTCTCTGTCCCTATGATTTAACCCAAGGCCCACAGCACCTCAAAGGCAGCTCAAAGCCTGGGACAGGCTCAGGAACCTGAGAGCAGAGTCCCTCCCCACGTCTTGCTCCATACTCTTTGGGCAGATGTGGGTCACACCTCTCACTAGACAGGGAGTACAGACTCCTGTTTGGGTACCCTATGAAGATGAAAGGGATGCCTGCTGACTCCTTTGGAAGGGACCCATGAGTTTTTAATCCTAAAAGATCCAGTGTAGTATTTCTGGGGCCTCTTGCACACTTTGGTGATATGCAGATCAACCTGTGTGCTGATTTTTAGCTGCGTCTCTTCACTTTGCAATCTGTTTATGTCTTATGCATTCAGTGTTTCTCCAGAAGAACTGAGTGCTTAGTGTTTGAGTCTTTATTTTTATTTCCCTGGGGTGCACATGTTTTGTCTATCTATTCACCTGTGTGTGCACATGTAGAAGTCAGAGGTTGATGATGTGTGCCCTCTATTGCTCTTTAGCCTATCGTCTGAGACAGGTCTCAGCTCACCATTTCCACCACGCTGACCATGTAAGCTCAAGGATGCACCTGTTTCCATTCCTTTAGAGCTGGAGTTACAGGCACATCACATCCAGCTGTTATGTGGATGTTAGAGATCCGAATTCCGATCCTCACACTTGCATATCAAGTACACGTTAGCTGCTACACCATCTCTTCAGCCTGTGTTTGGGTTTTTCAAAAACAAGATGCCCAGACCTGGTGTAAACTGTAGAATATCTGCGTAGGGCCTCTAGCTGGACTCTGACCCCAGGAAGGTAAGATGGCTTGGGCTGTTAGTTTGACTTATGGGTTCTGCTGAGTTGATTTGTGTGTGCTGGGCTTCTTCTGTAGTTGTGACTTTAAAACTTCCGTCTTTCCCCTGGCCTGCCCCATCCCTACGTCTCTTCTTCCATCCTGAAGAGTCTTCTTTACTTGGAGAGGAAAACAGGTTGTGAGTAGAGTCCTGGTCTGACACAACCCTCGGGCTCTTCAGGAGGGCACTGGAGCGGGGAATGGCAACACACACAAGCAGTACCCGGGAACCTCCATGACAGCCTGGGAGGAACAAGGCTCACAGCCTTACTCACCCATGGTCTAGCTGGATGCCTGGAGAGACTCTTCTCTGAGCCCTTCTGTCACCTGATGGTGGAGCTATGGTGACTTCATCCGTGCATAGCTGTGAGGAGGGAAGTAGGAGAAAAAAGTACTCCTAGGGCAGCATCTGACATAGAGCAGCCGTTCCATCCTTCTGCTGTGACAGTGGCCATCAGCAGCCATTTACAGTCCCTATGCCGCACTCCTACAGCGTCACCCAGCTGGTCGCTATGCCCATAGGACAGCAGGCTGTCCTGACTGGCCGTGCCAGGGGCACGAGCCCCAGGGCTGTGGCCTGGGGAAGGTCCTGCATGGAGCCCTCCACAGCAGCCCCAGTGCTCTCTCTCTCTCCCCCAGCAGCGACTTCGCCCTGCCTGATCCTTAACAGTTTTGACAGGCCAGCCTATTTTTAGAAACCTGTTCCCACTCTTTCTCCCTGTGGGAAAAGGAAAGCAAGTTAAATTTTAGAATTAACCCACCACCCTCCCTCCTCCAATGTATGCTAGTATATAAACCAGCTACCAGGGAAGGACTGAATTGGGGCACCAGGCAGGAGGGGGTTGGAAAGGCCGCTGTGGGCTGCCCACACTATTCATCTCTGCTCTGGGCCTCGTCATTTGCGTACCAGTGGGACACAACTTCAGAGCAGTAAGCAGCTTGCCCGGCTACAGCATGGATTGGAATCTGGCAACCTTTGCACTATTGCAGGTGACTGTGGGGTGGCCCCAGGGGTGTTTGGCTGGCGGTGTGCTATTCATCATGAGGAGAAAGACTGGTATGTTCTCTTAGCCCCTAAGAGCCTTTGGCCTTTCAAAGCTCGCACACTCCAGCCAGTTTGGTCCTGACAGTAGCTCTGAGGAAAAGGCCAAATCAAAACTTCTCACCCACTCTGCTCTCTGGAACCAGCCTCCAGCTATCCAAGATGAAATCAAAGACCGGATGTCCTGTGGTGGCTGGGGCAGGGTGGCATCTCCTGATCCCTGGGCAGAGACTGTCCATGAGGACCCAGCTCAGTAGCAGGGAGTCTTCCCAAGAAACATATTCAACTTGAAAGAAAGAATTAAAGCCAAGGTTAGTCATTGGTTTTGTAACAGTGTACCTGATCACGACTTGTAAAAAGGTTAATGATATCTGTGTCCTTCGTTTGCCCTATTTACACTTCAGCTTGAGTGGGGACCTCTTCCATTCTGAGGTTTGATTTGAGTGAGGGGGAAGATTGGCAGGCCTGGATCCTGGCATCCCCAGATCTGCCTTGCAAAAGACTTCCAGAAAGTAAGCATAGGGGCCCCCACAGCGCCCTGTCCTGCAGCAAGGCTAAGTGGAGCACGGCTGTCCCCAGCTCTGTCCTACCCTCTCCTCACACCCCTTCCCAACTCAGACCACACTAATAACACACAGAAGCCCCATTACCTCTCAACAGTGAGTAGCCCAGGCCTGGGCCATACCAGTTGGGCATACACACAGGCTTGGCACTCTCTCATTGGACAAACCCAGCCTTTCTAGGGCTATGTGATGGTATATGTCAAGGTGTCTTAAACTGTTTCCAGTCATGGTGTATTTTACCTGCAAACACACACACACACACACACACACACACACACATACACACACACACACACACACACACACACACACACACACACAGAGTAATGAAAAAAATTACTGATAATAAATTAGAATAAAGTTTATTTTAAAGTAGCTATTTGTTTTTTTTGTTTTGTTTTGTTTTGTTTTTTTACTGGATATTTTCTTTATTTACATTTCAAATGTTATCCCCTTTCCTGGTTTCCCTCCCTCCTGGAAATACCCTATCCCATCCTCCCTCCCCCTGCTACTATGAGGGTGTTCCTCAATCCACCCACCCACTCCCACCTCCCTGCTCTCGATTCCCCTATGGGCATCTATGGAGCCTTCATCGGGCCAAGGACCTCTCCTCCCATTGGTGCATGACAAGGCCATCTTCTGCTACAAATGCAGCTACAGCCATGTGTACTTCTTTGTTGATGGCTTAGTCCCTGGGAGTTCTGGGGTGTTTGACAGGGGTTGTTTAGTAGATGTATCAGTGGAGGCCATGATCAGTTGTTATTCTCTTCATTGTTACCAGCTGGGACTTTCTGCAATGATCTTAGTCTGCTGCCAAAAAGAAGCTTGTTTGCTGAGAGTTGGGAGTGACATTATCTATGGAGGCTTTCAGATCAGATGGAGGTCAGTTAACCTGAGCACTGTGTCTGAAGCGCATGGTGGCTTTTGGCAATAGGGACTTACAGTCAACTTCTGGGAGGCAGGCAAGGACAACAGCAATAGTCTATATTGTTTAGAGAGACTCTTAGATTTTCCTGACTAGCAGATTGAAAGGAGATTTCTCATGCCTGGTACTGAGGTTTTAGTTAAGATAGTTTATGGATTTGATGGGGAGCATTATTACCCTAAGTGGTGTAACTTCATCTAAAATACTTCACACACACACACACATATAATATACATGTGTGTGTGTGTGTGTAAAATTTTTGTAAGTACAAGATTCCTTATGGTTCTTCAAACATCCTTAGTGTTAGCTTTCTCTCCTCTGCAATTAAAGGTCCCTTCTACTCATTTTCCTGTTCCCCTCTTCATCTGTATCCTGCTAATATCCCTCTTTTTAGAGCTCTCAAAAGCCATGGTCCCTTTTTAATTTCCTGGTTTCTGCAGTTAATCCAGGTTGTATACTCACATCTAAGGACTTGGCATGAGGAAGCAGAGAGAAAAAAGAACTCATGGAATGGAGCCTGTATTGCGGAGTCTGGGTTCCCTCACTCAGTATAATATTTTCTAGTTCCATCCATTTACCTGTAAATTTCATGATTTCTTTACAGTTGAATAGTATTATATAATACATTTGTATCACATTTTCATTATCCATTCATCAGTTGAAAGACATTCAGTGAATGTGGCTGAGCAACTGTCTGTAGAGTATGATGTCAGGTCCTTCGGGCATATACCAAGGAGCGGTATAGCCAGGTCATACTGCAGGTTTATTTTTAGCCTTCTGAGTGTTCTCCACACTCATCTCCAGAGTGGCTGGACCGGTTTGCAGTGCCACTCACAGCAGATGCAGGTTTCCTTTCTTCCGAGCTCCCTACCCCCAGTACTTGTTATGAGGGTTCTGCTGATCCTTACCATTCTGGCTAGGATGGGATGAAATCTCCAAGCTCTTCTCACTTGAATTTCTCCAATTGATAAGGATGTTGAACACTTTTTGAATTTTTTTTTTTTCGTTTTTCGAGACAGGGTTTCTCTGTATAGCCCTGGCTGTCCTGGAATTCACTTTGTAGACCAGGCTGGCCTCGAACTCAGAAATCTGCCTGCCTCTACCTCCCGAGTGCTGGGATTAAAGGCGTGCGCCACCACGCCCGGCTTTTTTGAAATATTTTTAAAGCAATTTTTATTGATTCATTTGGGAATTCTCTGTTCAGATATATAGCCCATTTTTTGAATGGGTGTTTTTTTTTCTTAATTCTTTACCTATTGTGGATATTAATCCTTTGTCAGATGTGTAGATGGCAAAGCTTCTTCCCATCCTATGGGTTTCTTCTTTCGGCTGACTATTTCCTTATCTATACAGAAGCTATTTAGTTTTATGAAGTCCCACTTGTCAATTGTTGGCCTTAATTCCTAGAGAAACAGTCTTATCAGAAAGTCTGTTCCCACCGCTGTATCTTGTAGGATACTGCCTATGTTTTCTTCTGTCAGTTTAATCCTTTTAGGTTTTGCATTGAGGCCTTTGTTCGTTCAAAGTTCATTTTATTAGATATGGATCTAATCTCATTCTTCTGCATGTCAATACACCATAGTTCTTTTAAAAATGTATTTAAGCACCATTTGTTGAAGATGCTTTCTTTTCTCTGTTGTAATTTTGACATCTTTGTCAAATATCAGGTGGCTGTAGGTGCAGGTACTCATGTCTGGGTCTTCTGTTTTGTTCATTGGCCTTCATGCCTGTTTTTGTGTCTGTACCACACTGTTTTTATTGCTGTGTCTGTAGCATATCCTAAATATCTGGCATGATAATCCTTTCAACATGTTCTTTTTGCTCAGGGTTGCTTTGACTATCTGGGGTATTTTGTAATTCCTTATGAATTTTAGATATTTTTTCCCTTTTTGTTAAGAATGTTGTGGAGGTTTTGGTTGAGGTTGTATCTCTAAATGGCTTTTTGTGGAAGGCTTACTTTTATAATATTAACGGTGCCAATCCATGAACATGGGATGTCTTTCTGTTCTCTAGTGTATTTCTCAATCTATCTCATCAGAGATTTAAAGTTTTCACTGTAGGTGTCTTTCACCTCCTTGGTAATGTTTATTTCCAAGATATTTTACTGTCCATTGTGGAGAGAAATGTGTCTATGATCTATCTCCTTCTCAGCGTGTTTGTTGATGATGTATAGAGAGGCTGCTGACTTTCCTAAACCTTTTAAGACTTTTTTTTTTAAAGTAAGGTTTTGAGAGCTGATTTTGTACACTGCCACTTTGCTGAAATTGCTGTTTCTAGATTTTTCAGGTGGAATTTGTGGGATCTCATGGATATCATTTAATCTGCAAATAGGATAAGCTTGAATTTTTCCTATTTGTTTTCCCTTCATTTTTTTTCCTCGTGTTTGAACACTTTATTAGAAGGAAGTGGGGACAGTAAGCAGCCTGATGTGTTCTGGATTTCAATGGGATCGCTTCCTCATTTAGGATCATGTTGTCTCGCTCTGTCAGATGGTATGTTTATATTTAGCTTCCTGAGCTTCCCCCCCCCCCTCTGGTTTCCTTTATTCTATTTATTTGTATATGTTACTTTTCTTACATTCATGTGTGTTCCCTATAGTCCCATGCTCTCTAGGGCATGTATCATGAAGGCACATTGGATTTTGTCAAAGCGTTTCTCCATATGCTCATGTGATTTTTGTCTCTATGTCCATTTAATTACTTTATTACATTTATTGATGTGTGTATTAACCCATCCACAATCATGGCAAACCCAGATTGCTAGTATTTTATTGAGGATTTTTGTGCCTGTGTTCATCAATGATTTTGGCCTGTGGTTTTTCTTTTTTCTGAGAATCACCTCAGCCGCTCAAATAACAATTTTTAAAATAAAACATTCTAATACATGTCTAAGACGCACTAGCTTGATATATGCTGATGAATGCTCAGAGGAAAATGATCAATATCTATTTTTCCTATAGTTAAATTATTATGTTTCTATAAGAGCAGAAAGTAGAAAGCAATGGTGAAAACACCGCAGCTCATCTCCGCCTGTGAACTTCACTGAGTCAGGGTGTTTCAGGAAATACTTTCTGGCTTTGTATGGTGTGGCAGCAAGCCCAGCATGAAGTAATCAAGTCTGCGTGCTCAGAAGGGAGGCTGCGGTGAGCTCCTGAGACACACCACAACCCAGCATAGCCACAAACACCTCAGACTCACCGGGTATTTGATTTTGAATAAATTTTTTTTTTTTTTTGCTATCAAGCAGAAATCTCCTGCTGTTTTTAATAAAAGTTTTTTTTTTCTCTCACAACATCCACATTCATTTACAGGACCCCATGTCAGGTTTTAACCCTCAGCCTAAGAAGCTGGGTCCTAAGGGGCTGGAGAAATGCCTCTCTCTGCTCTTCTTGAGGACATGGGTTCAGTACAGCAGCCATGACCTCCTGAGACCTAGTTACAGGGTGTCTGACAACCTCTTCTGACCTCCGTTGACACCAGGCATGCCTGTGGTGCACATACATACATGCAGATAAACACTCACACGCATATAATAAAACTAAATAAATCTTTTTTTTAAATGTTTAAGAGAAGCCTCTCTCTAACTGGTAACAAGCGAGCTGTATTCAGAGCACGTGGTTCGTGGTTCGACAAGCTTTCAGGAAAACATGTCAATTGGTGAAACCTTCACCAAAGTCATGGCGAGGAGCATCCCAGCTCTCAAGTCTCCTCTTGATCCTTTGTAACATCTGCAGCCCTCCACTGCTTCTCGGTAGGGGTAGGCTACTTTCACTTGCCAGAGTTCATAGAGGTAGACTCAGGCACTGCACACTCCTCATCCCCCCTCCCACCCCCGACGGCTGCTTACACTACTCAGGCATTCTGAGATGCAGTCACATTTTGAGTGTATCAGAAGGTTATTCTTTTCACTACTGAGTATGACCCCACAGTCCCGTCCCTGTATACCATCTTCCTCCTCTTCTCACTTGGTGGATACTTAGCTTATCCCCTGCCTCAGGCTGTCACAAAGAAAACATCCATGGTCTTGTCCAGTGGGCACATGGTTTGGCTCATTTGGAATAAGCGTCCAGGAGTAGAGCTGCTGGGTTGCATTGCAGTCATGCATGTAGTTTTGAACAAGCTACCAAACCATTCTCCAGCGTGGCTCTACCCTTTCACATCTCAGCAGCCTTGTGTGCAGCTCCTCCCTACCCTCAGCGGCACTTGGTCATTTTCCCACCTGCTAATTAGAGCAGGGGTGAGGGCCGTGCCCTGGAGCTCTTGCTTGCATTTCCTGCAGATGAACAGTGTCGGGCGTCTTAGTCGATGCTAGTTTCCAACCCCTGTTTTCTTCTTCAGTAAGAAGTCTACTCTCTTTGGCCATCATTTTGCCGTGATCTTGTCTTAGCATTAGCTCTGCTAGGGATCCGCTGTTGTCCACATGCCCAGGGCTGAGACTACAGCCCTGTAAGCACTGTGACTTTGCATGTGGGTGCTCGTGTGAGAATATAGTATGAAAAGAGACATGTTGGAGTAGTTTGGACTGAGAGTGAAATCAACTTTGAACTTTCACATCTCCTCCCATGTCCTCTGTCTATCTGCGTTCTGTGGCCTGTGGCCTTTCTGTTATGTATGTCTGATCTGCCCCTGTTGCCTGTCTGTGATGCCTGTCCCTAACAAAAGGGCTTGGCTCTGCCTTTATTGAACAGCACAGGAAACATGGCCTAGGAAAGAAATGAGGGATGCTTTCCTATAGAAGCCTTCAGTAGTTTTACAGGAAAGAACTTACCGACCCCAGTTGACCCTGAGTAGTACTCAAAACCATGCAGATGCTGTTAACTTATATCCACATGTGACATCCAACTGCTTTCCACCTGCTGACTGTTTTCAAGAAATGGTTACTATAACACATACATTATTCTGGGTTTGGGGCATGGTAAAGCGCATTGTTTAAGATTAAAGCTATGCTTAGTTTCGTTAGTAAAAAGCACATTATATGGTAAATCCAAGGCATGGTAAGATTGGTTACATTATTCTCTTAAAGGGAGGTTAAACTTGAGCAGCATGAACACACTGTAGGACCACAGGTTATATGCATATTCTTAAATGATCTTTAGGTGTTTTATTAACTTGGCTGTGTGGTCTGACAAAAGTTTAATGCCTTTGAAGGCAAGAAAAAAAAAGACATTAATGGAAGTTGCTAGAGATTAAACTCTGGTCTCATGCTTGCACAGCAAGCGCTTCATGAACTGAGCCACGTCTCCAGCCTGAGGTACTGTGTTTCTGAACTGAGCCATGTCTCCAGCCTGAGGTACTGTGTTTCTGGAATCAACAGCTAGGAAGTCTTGCTCAGCCCAAGGCCACAAAGTTTCCTTTTTTTTCAGAAGCTCTAGAGTGAGATGGTCTGATTAGGTCATTTTGAGTTAACTTTTGTGTGAGGTACGGTGTGGGATGGAGTTAATGTCACCACGTGGAGGTTCTGTCTTTATAACATCAGTTGCAGAAGATATTCTCTGCTTTGACTGAATGGCCTTTGTGCTTTTGTAGAAACTCATTTGTGGGTCTAGATCTGGCAATTCATTCTCTTTCATTTATCCGTCTATCTTGAAGATAACACTGTGAGGTGTTTGTTATCTGAGCTGTGTGGAAACTCTCGATGTCAGATAGCATTTGGGCTGGGCTGGGCTGGGTCTTTTGTGTTTTCTTGTGAATGTTCTAGTTTGTTGAGTTTTTAAAACAAGCTTGTGGATTTTAATCAGAGTTATGTTGAATAAATAGTTCAATTTACAGCGCCTTCCTAGTCACAGGCCAGGTGTGTCTGTTTAGAAGTCAGTCATTTCTAATTTCTATAAGGGGAGTGTTGTGGATTTCCATGCAGCAGGCCTCTTTTACACATCTGTCAGACTTACTGATACTTTCTATTACTGTGAATGACAATTGTATCTTAAGTTGTAACTTTTATTTATTTGTCACCAGCATATGAAAACAAAGTGGACAGCCACACATCAATCATATACCCTACACCCTCCTAAGTCCACTTAGTTCTAGAAGCTGCTTTCTTATATTCCATGGGATTTTTCCAGAAGTAGGTAACCATGTCAGTTGAGGATGAAGACAATCCCACTTCTTTTCCAGTCCACTGCGCTGTGGATGCTTGTTCCCCCCCTAACATTACCAGTGCTGGGTTGCATAGCAGTGGTGGGCACCAGGCCTTCTCCCACTGCCTGGCCTCAGAGAGAAGCACTGAGTCTTTTTACCCAGTGTGTGGTGCTGGTAGCTTTCCATCACTGCCTCTTACCCAGTCTTAGCTATTCTCTTGGATTCCTGGTGTGTGGCGCTCCATCCATTTATATGTCAAAGGCCTTTTCTGCCTAGATTCTGATGATGATAAGGTTTCTCTCTCTTAATTTGTGAACATGCTGAGTTATATTGATTGATTTCCAGATGCTCAACCGGCCTTGCATTCCTAAGATCATCATCTGTAGAAATGAAACCGCATCATTTTTATGTATATGTAGGGCCACATTTCCTTAAAAAGGGAAGAATGTATGCCTTCATGGGCTATCTAGAATTTTATTTTACCTGTCTAATTTTTAGCATCAAAATAAAGCTGGAACATCCCTCAACTCCCTTTTTCCTGAAAGAGTTTATGAAAAATTAGGGTTATCTCTTTAACTTTTAGGAGAATTTCCCAGTGTAAGTCTGGACCTGATGTATCTCTGCAAGCAAGTTGTCAACATATTTGGTTTCCTTAGTAACACATAATAAAGAATATTCAAGACATCCACTTCTCTGGTCAGCTTTGGTAATGTGTCTTTGAAAGAATATAGTTGGTCTAAGTTGCCAAATCCAATGAAATCCAGCTTTTCATGATAGTCCCTTATTTTCCTCCACGATTACAGAAACGGTAGCGATGTTACTGCATCCATTCCTCTATTGATAATCCATGTCTCCTCTCAGCCTCTCTGCTCGTTCTAGCTAGAGGCTGGTTAATTCTATTGAGCTCCTCGAAGAATCAGCTCGGGTTGCATTGATTTCCTCTATAGATTTTCTGTTTTCTATTTCATTGATTTCCACTTTGCTGTTCATTATTTACTCCCCTACTTTACTTTGGGTCTCAGTTCTCCTCATTTCTTACAGCAGAAGCAGAAGTTATATATTTCAGTACTGCTTCCTCTAATGGAATTCAGTACCGCAAATGTCCCTGTTGGTTGCCTCTGATTGATGCTTCGTAGACTTTTATATATTGTGCTTTTATTTCCACTCCAAAATAATTTTTAACTTCCAATCCAATTTCTCCTTTGGTCCAGGAGTTATTTGGACATGTCTTGTTCAGTTTCTAAATGTTTGGAGATTGTCCAGATAGATGCCTGATTCAATTTCATCATTGTCACAGAACATACTTTGTGTGACTCCAATTCTTTTAAAGCTGGGAAAACAGTCTGTATTGATGAATATTCAATGTGTACTTGAAAAGAATGTATATTCTACCACTGTTGGGGCAATGGTTCTGCAAACATTAATTAGGTCATTTGTCTGTTAGTGCCACTCAAGCCTTCTGTTACGACACTGGTTTTTCTGTGTCTTTTTTGTATGGTTCAATGAGAAAGACTTGAAATATCCAACAGCCATTGCGGATTTGTCTGTTTACATTCAGCTCTGTCACGTTTTACTCTATGAATTTAGGGCTCTGTAGTTAGGTACATACTTTAAGATCCTTGCCTTCTATGTAGATTGGCCCTTTTTAGTTAGAAGATGATTTTTATAACTTCCCATTGCTCTGATACTAATGAAATACCATGGCTTTGTCTGTGTTTCCAGCATCCAACCCTAGAATTGATCATCTACCACAGCCAGAGAGCCCATGTAAGGACAGCAGCTTCACCCTCAGCCCAGCTCTTTGCTCAAGGGCTCACTCCTGGTGTTGCATGTTCCATGTCTTTGCCCAAGTGGATCATGACACAGTTTTATTATTAGAGCTTCACAACAGAATAACCTGGCTGCCCTGAAACCTTGTGTGTGCTCTGCCCAATCATCTTTCCTAATACTCTGGCCCTACCAATTTTAGGATGTTATATAGCCTTTTGGACTGGTTCCTTCCATTTAGTGATATGCAATTTCCCCCCATGTCCCCGTTGCTCAATAGCTCAATTCCTTTTGGTGCTGAAAAGCACATCATCTGCCTGGTCACCCACTGGAAGACGTTATTGTTGCATTTAAATTTTTACAGTTGTCAATCAAGCTACTGTGCTGGTATCTTTGGTTATCTATCTGAAAACATCAAGAAGGAAAGACTTATCCTGGATTATAGTGAGTCCATGGTCATCTGGCTCTACTGCCTTTTAGCCTGCATCAAGACCAATCCATTATGGTAGAAAGGTTTGGTGGAAGAAGCCACTCACCTAGTGGTAGTAGGAAGCAGAGAAGGGAAGGAGCTAGGAACAATAGAGCCTTTCCCTTTTATGTTCCAAATAACCTGCATCCTACAACTGGCCTTATGTCCTAGAGGTTCCACCACCTCCCAATAGCACCACCTGCTGGGTACCAAGCACTCCACATATGGGGTCAACCCAAAGCTGAACTGGGACAGCTACTATAACATCCATGCGAAGGCTCCTGCATGGACCGAAGTTTTCAGGTCATTTGAGCAGTAGCAAGGAGTTTGGTAGATCCTATGATAGGAATATCTTTATTTTTTTGACCTCCACAGTGGCTGAACCATCTCACATTCCCACCAGTAGCAACTTGAATGTCTTCTGCTCTTGCAGATCCTCACTGTATTGGGGGACGTTAGTGTATGAGACCTTGGTCTTCATGGCAAGTGTGTGACGGTAGCTCTTGGCTGTTTACGTTGTCAACTCCATAGTGACATGTGACATTGAGAAGCTTCTCATGTCACTTCTTCCCTACTTTGGTAGGGGTCTCATTTCATGTTCCTGCTTCTTAGGTTTTATTATTTGGGCCTTTAGAACACTTTATATATTTCTAGCAGAATCTTTGACTAGATGAGTCTTTGGAAATTCTTCATATCCAGCCTGTGTTAAGACAGTGACTTCCATGGAACAGAAGCGTTTGTCGCTATTAAAGCTCTCCTTGCCAGTTAGTTTATGGCTCATGTCTTGGATCGGGCTTGTGGTCCTGTTGCTCAAGTGTCATTTACAACACACTACTGCTGTCTAGGATTTTCTCCTGCATTATCTTGTGAGAGTTATACAGTTTTGCATTTTATATATAGATTAGTGATCTATTTTGAAAGAATCTTTGTGAAGTATCTAATTATGCATATAAATCACTTTCTTCCTATGTGTGTGTGTTCTCACAAAATTTGTTTTGATTTTTTCTTGCCTTTTCTTTTTTCTTTTTTCTTCTTTCTTCTTTCTTTTTCTTTCTTCTTCTTTTTTTTTTTTTTTTTTTGCCAAAGGCCAAGTCTGTATTTGCATTTGCGTACTTCTGAGATCCCTGCTCTGTTCCATTGGTATTTTTCTTCTTTCACCAGCACATGCTGACATGATTGCTGTAGCACTCCATAGCAGGTCTTGAACTTTGGATAGCACTAGTCCTCTTACCGTGTTGTTCTTCTGCAGTGGCTTAGCTATTCTAAGGTTCCTTTCTTTTTCCTGTACATCTTAGAGCCAGCACATCGATGTCCACATTAAAAGCTGCTATGCTTTTGTTTGGGGTAGTATTGAATCTGTAGATCCAGTTGGAAAGGATCAACACATTGAACCCCCAAAGCCTTCCTATCTATATGAATGAGGTGCCTTTCCAAAATACTTTGTTCTTATTCTTTCAGCAGAATTTTGTAGTTTTCCTTATGATGTCAATCCTGTATGTAATGTTAAGAGTTATTGTCCAACATCTCATTTTTGTGAGGATGTTTATGTTGCTATGTGTTTTTGTTATTTCAGTCTCCATTTGCTATAGGAAAGTCTGACTTTTATCCACTAACTATATATCTCATAGAGTTTTAACTATTATTCACAGTTCCCAGGGTGAACATCTTTGTTGCCTTTCTCCTCTTCCTCGTCCTCCTCCTCTTCTTCCCCTTCTTCCCCTTCTTTTCCTTTTCCTTCCTCTTCTCCTTCTTACTTCTTTTTTCTTTCTTCTTTTTCCTCCTCCCCTTTCCTTCTTTCTTCTTTTCCTTCTTTTCTTCTTTTTTCTCCTTTTTCATCTTTCTTATTCTCCTTTCTTCTTTCTCCTTTCTTCCTTCTTCTCTTCTTTTTTATTTCCCCCTCTTCCTTCCTCCTCTCTTTTCCATCTTTCTTCTTCATTTTTTCTTTTCTTCTTCATTCTTCTTTCTCCTCTTCCTTTTCTTTTTCCTCATCCTCCTCTTCTTCCCCCTCCTCTTCCTGCTCCTCCTCTTCTTTTTCCTCCTCTTCCTTCTTCTTCTGTCTTCAGGGGATTGTTGAAGGGATTGATTCTTTTAGATTTTCTAAGTAGGTAATCATGTTGTGTTCTTCAGGGTTCTCTAAAGGCACAGAACTGCTAGAATGACAGGTTTATTAGATTAGCTTATGGGATGGTCTGGGTAGCCCAGTGATAGCTTTCTCATGTCATAAAGATGGAGAATCCTATAGTTGTTCAGTCCATGATACTGGATATTTCAGTAGTCCCAATCTGGTGCTGGAGGCCTGGAGGATTTTTTGAGGAGTTGCTGGTCTTCAGTCTACTTTGGAATTTCAAATAAATGGTTTCTAATCCAGGCACAGGAATTCTGTAGCAACAGTATAGATGGACTTTCAGTGAGAGTGAGGACAGGTAGGCAAAAAGCAAAGTTTCCTTCTTCTATGTCCCTTTCTGTTGCTGCCACCAGAAAATACTGCCCCAATTTAAGATGGGTCTTCCTGATTCAATTAATCTGATCAAGAAAATTCTTTACAGGAGTGTTTAGAAGCTTGAATTTTAGTTGATTCCAGTCAAGTGGACACCCACAATTAGCCATCAGATATGTCACCTCTGAGCAAAGTCAGTCTCTTCTGTTGACATAATAGTGATAATTGTTTGGCTCTTGCTAGTGAACACTTGGAAATTAAAACACAGCTATAACTTATCACAGAATGACTTAAAATGACATCATATAAATGTACACACACTACAAAAATCTTACCATAGCATAGTTCTAACCCTTTCCTGTGAGCCTTAATACTGTTATCTAGAACTATATTTTTATACCTGTAATAAGATCCAGAGAATGTTATCAATTTAAATAGTTCAGGCCTAAGAAACTTTATGTATTTTCCTGAATACTTACCATCTCCTACTAGTCTCTCACTGGATGTCAGACTTCACGTTTTCTTGCTGGCTGTTGGTATGAACAGCCTAATGTCCCAAGACACAAGAGATTACTCAGAAATAATCAAAACCTTTCATATACTGCTTTAAGAATTTTTTAAAATCAAGATCAGGATAGTATTTGTTGAGGACTAACTGCTTTGCCCTGAACACAAGAGCTCTCCAAGCATCTTAGCCACTGCCCAGTCAAGCTCACCCTTCCCAGTCTGACTTCCAGGAGCAGATGCTGCACCTAAGGCTGGTCACCCTTAGCACTCTTCCCTGTAATCCTCTTGCCTGTATCCTTGACTACTTTTGGACAGATCTCTATAGTTCCCACCTCCCTCCTCCATCCCATCTTCTGCCTCACTCCCTTCTGCTCCCTCCTGGGCCTATGTGTGGCCTTGTTGCTCTGTAAGGCAATGGAAGAATGGGAAACACACCTCATCTCTTTGGGTCCTGTTGCTGTTCTTTTCTGGGTAATGGTCAGAGTCATGGCAACCATGTTTCATATATTCCATCTGTTCTGGGCCTGTGTTTTGTTTGTTCCAGAGGAGTACACATAGGGCCTGTTTCTTCACCTCGGCTGGGAGCATGCTGTTTGCTCTGTCTTGGTTTTGGTTTTCAATATTTGCATAATGTGAACAGTATTATGGCTTGGCTGAGCATCTCTGTCCTTTGTTCACTGAGGAGACTCTAAGGCCATATGATGACACGGTGAGTCCATGTGCACACTGCTTCCACTGGGGCCTATTTGGATCCAGAACTAAGGAATTCAAACAGAAGTCTTAGGCAAACTTAAGAAAAATGAAGCACCTGACATCTGCCAGTGCCTGCTCGTGTCACCTCTAATGGGCTTGTGTCCCAGTGGAGATGGATGTGCGACAATCAGAGAACTCTGTCAAATGCTGGATTAGCAGTCACAGAAGGACAGGGCATGTTGAATGTAACCATGCCTCAGGAAAAGAGCACTCTCCAGGGAGAGTCACTGTTGACTGACGCTTGAAAGGTGATCAGGAAGCAGAGGAGGGTCATGGATGTCAGGGATCAGCTCAGAGTGAGAGGGCTGCTATCTGGGCCAGGCCAAGGAAAGCTCTGTGAAGAACACAGAGAGGCGAAGCTGCCATCCAAGAGATGATGGTTTAAAGGTTCAGTCCAACTCCGTCAATCTCTGGCTGAGGAAAAACAACTCTCTTGTCATTCAACAGGAATTCAGAGGCACAAAGGGCTTTTTGCTCCACAGCCACTCTGGGTTCCCTCAGAGAGGCTTATAGTTACCAAGGTTGGCTAGAGAGCCCACTAAAGCATGAAAACGCACCTCACCCACCCACCCAAGGTCCTTTTACCTTGTCTGTCCTCTTCAGGTCTGTTCACCTTCTCCTTGAGTCACAGAGGACAGATCTGTCCACCGGTAGTGGGGTCATTAGTGGGGCATCACACAGCAGCTTCAGTCCCCACCGTTAGCTCTGCCAGCCTCACCTCAGGCCCCTGGGTTTGTCTGGGGATGACTTTATTTGATTCAAATGGGGCCTGGAGTTGAGAGAGATCCTATCCCCTATGCCCCCCTATCCCCAAGAAGGAAGACATGTCCCCTGCCAAGCCCATTCACTTGTTGTTGTCCTCTCACCCTTGGGATGAAGTTTCAGGGCTGACTAGCACCCAGGACCTTTGAAGTATCAGGTAAGAAGGGAGCCAGCCATGCTGTCCCACACATGTGCTGAGGTGCTGTCAACAGGAAGGCCTTAGGTCTCAAAGGCAGAGCTGAATGTAAATGGAGGACATGGAAGGGGCATAACAAGAGCTGGGTCCATTGTAGTCTCAGTGCCAGGACAAGAGACATAGGAAGCCATGGAAAGGGATCGTCTGGCCTAGAGTCAGGCAGGCCTTGAAAGAACCCAGCATTTATGATTTAAGCTTGTTGGGATATTGGAAAAGAAGGAAGATTATATAAAGGTGTCCAGGCATGAACCAGCATACAGTACTTGAGCTCTGGTTCCAGCCTTTGCTATGGCAGGTCCAACCTGTATCCACACTGGGGACACACTTGGGGCTAGCCTTTGGTAAGACTGGGTTTATACCATATCCCAAGACAGTCTGCATCCCTCCCTCATGAAATGGCCCTGGCCCCTTGACTTCCTAGTGCCCTGGAAGAATGGCTATTAACTTCTAGCCCTGTCCAGCCTGGGCCAGAGGCCCTCTTCTGAGAGATTCTGGGAAAAGCACATCTATCAGCTAATGAAAAGACCAAACATTTACAGGAATAGAAGAGTAAAAGCAAATGAAAAATCACTATCTAGTTCTGATCCCTCAATGCCAGATTTCTAGTTTCATTTGCTGTTCTGAGAACCTCGAGCCAAGAAGAGCTTATACAGGGACCTCAAGTTACCTTTATACCTCCTGCAATAAAGGCAGGAAGAGCCCAAGATCTATTTTGTGACTTGTTCTTGTGGTCCCCCTGTTCTGTGCATATGTGTGTGTTTATGAGCATACATAGGCATGCACACCTATATGTTTGTGTGTAATTCTGCATGTCCTATCCTATGACCTTGATGCACTCCCTGGGCCCAGGTGGGTCTTGGACATTGTTGAGCAGCATCCCATGGTCCTTCCTAGCAGCCTTCCCCTGCCTTGTCACTAAGCATTGCTGTGAGGGAACCCCATTTGCTGTTCTATCACTTTCAGACATAGGCCCCTCGGTGTTCTCTTCTCTTCATCCTCTTCTACACAGTGTTCTGGGTCTGGGCCAGAAGCTGTGTCGGCTCTCTAGCAACTATCTTTGCCCACCTGTGTGAGACATCTCTCTTCCTAAGCTGTCCATTGCATCATGGATGAAGTAATATGAGAATAGAAACAGGACATCTCACGGTAGGGATCAGCCACAGTGGGGAGAAGCAACTGCTATCATTACCCAGCTCTGGCTAGGGACCTGGCTGTCATGGTGTCCTCTGAGCTCCATCCACAAG
The DNA here is from genome assembly GCA_902729485.2 of Mus minutoides. Classification (NCBI taxonomy): domain Eukaryota; kingdom Metazoa; phylum Chordata; class Mammalia; order Rodentia; family Muridae; genus Mus; species Mus minutoides. The sequence continues at coordinate 1,150,087 of LR749511.1, read as the reverse complement.
ATTCACTGTCTCACTTCACTCACTGCTTTGGGCCACCTGCTTGTATGAGTCTCTGACTCTCATTGCAAGCAGTCTCTTACATTGCAAGCTTTTGGGAGGAGGGGTAGTGCTTGGGACACCTGGCTTTAGACATGGACTTCAGCCCCAGAGCTGTAAGGCTGCTCTGCATAGGCATGTAGAGATACTCGAAGGCATGGATACACTCAGCCACCATGCAGAGATACACACAGCCACCATGCAGAGATACACACAGCCACCATGCAGAGATATACACAGGCATGCAGAGGCTCCCCTGTGGCTCTCGAGACTCTGCTTTTCATCAGGGACATGGGCAAAGGATGCTCAGAAGGGTGACCCTCTGGACAGACACTTGGGGGCCTATGACAGTATGGAAAGTATGGACAGTATCCCTCCTGGGTGTGGAGCTCAGGAGGAGGCCATCAAGAAGGTGGAGAACCAGGATTTGGAGTGTCGGCTCATTAACAACCTGGACCAGGCTGCATCGTCATTCCTCATACCAAACCTCCCTCTGTGTTACATCCTCCCCGAGAACCAGAACTACATCTATGTCAAAATGCTTTCCCTCTCCTAGTGCTGTTCCTTGTCTCAGTCAGGGACTGATCTGTCTGTCCCCTTAGACCCTGAAGGCCATAGAGTTTATTCTGGAAAAAACAAACCCTTGGCTTCTTCTGAAGCAAGAAGTGGTGGGCATGCCCATCCACCCGACTGAGCACCTATGGCTGGTCACTAAGCTCTGAGCTTCCATTTCCTGTTCTGTGAAGTGGACAGTGCTAGGCCTGTGGAGGGGTGATATGGTCCCTTCCACAGCACCAGCCCCCAGTGTTCTGCTAGGGCCTCTCTTTCCCATCATGGCTTCTCATGCCCATGTGCCAGCTTGTCTTTGGTGTGCTAACCCGCCACACATGCACACAGGTGGCACTCATTAACACACACACACACACACACACACACACACACACACACACACTATTTGGTTTGATAAATGATGCCTTTCTATTAGGATCTCAAGTGACTTTATAAGCAAGCTATAAATAGCCCAGAAGATTGGCAGGGCGAATCGATCGCCATTAGCCACATTTAGGCCGCCAGCACCCTTCTCTCCCTCTGGGCCAGGCTACAGAATAATTAAGTTTCCTCTAAAGGGCTGTCACCATTAGCTGAGTCATCTTCCTGCTCACCCAACCCGGGCAGCTGTCCCAATCATTGTCGAGAGGAAATTCTGACTGCAGGACACTGCAGGGCTGAACGATAGGAGATCTAGGGCCTGGGTCTAGACATCTGCAGAGACACAGACAGGTGTAGGCTAGCATGTGGAGCTTGCTTCATGAATGCTGTAGATGGTCCTCTAAATGTCCAGGGGGCCACAGAACTGTCAGGATTCCCACTGGAATCCCAATGGCCAGCATTCTGCCTGCTACCTAGAGATACTCTTATGTATATATTGGAGTAATGTATTTTCTATATTTATTTTTTAAAAAATTAATACTTTTACTAACAAAATATTACGAAAGTAACTCGCCCTCTACTTAAAATATGACGAATACTTTAAATATTTGTCCTTTCCCCTTCCCCCAAGGTGTTACAGAATTTTTCTTCAATTTTGAGCCTTTTAGTATTTATCACATTATTTAATTGTAACTTTAGCTTTATTCTTAAAATTAGCACATGCTAATTTTAATGTAATATACCTGTTCAGCACATGCTAACTATTGAATGTAATATACCTGTTCAGCCTGCCAGAAGACAGCTGCAGAGACCTCTTTTCTCTCTCAGTGCTAGAGACCAGACATTGTGTTCAAGGTGTCTGCACATGGCTCTATGTGTATGTCTGAGTCTTGTTTTCCCACTCTCATAAAGATAGCAGGCCACATAGTATTAGGACCTGCCTGCTCAGGGCCTCATTTTGCATTCTCTCTCTGTATCTGTCTCTCTGTCTGTCTCTCTGTCCCTGTCTCTCATGTGTGTGTGTATGTGATTGTGTGTTAACTGTGTATATTACTGTGCACACACATGCTCAGTGCAGATAATGAGCTCAGAGAATAGCCTAGGCGCCTGCCCCTTTTGCTTTACTTGAGACAGGGCCTCTTGTTTTCTGCTGTGTGCGCACTCCAGGCTAGCTGGCTTCCAGGGATTCTGCTGTCCCCCCCTCATCTCCCCTTGGAGTGCTGGGATCACAAATGTGTGCACCACGGCATTTTGCTTTATGTGGGCTTTGGGAATCAGAACTTCATCCTCATGCTTGTGCTTTATGCCCTGGGCCCTGCAATGACGCATTTGAAGGCCCCACACTAGGCACTGCCTCTTTTCAGGTACGAGGCATTAAAGCTTCAACATAAACATGGTCCCATCCACCTGTATGTATTAGTAAATGTTTACTGTAAATAACAGATTAGAGGTGAGTTAGGTAACCTCTGCTAACAAATTAATCTATGTTTATTGTAGAAAAATTAATTGTAGTAAGGTGAAGAAGAAATAGAATCTTCAGAGATCCCCACAGTCCAAGGCAGTGGCTATTAAGGAATAGGTATGTTGCTATAGGCTCTCTTCTGGACAGGTGTCTCAAGCAGAGCCCAGAGGCCATCTGTCACCTATACCATCTGTCATCACTCACTGATATCATCATGTCCCTGCATGTAGAGGGCATATCCAAGTCAGGGTTTGTAATGGCTGTGTAGTATTATGTTGTGCTAATCTTTCTTCTTTTTTCTTTTTTAAATTCAGCCCACCCCACTGTGCTCTGTAGTTTCTAGACTCTCCATGTTATAGCCAAAGCCAGCCCATATTACAAACCTTCCAAAAGTGAAATTGCCAAGGCAAAGGCCATGCGTACTCTCCAAGGCCACTGGCTGCTTTGCTTATTATAAGACCAACCTCCATGAATCTTCCAGTCCTTAGTCTCCAAGCAGCCATGTGTGAAAACCTGAGTCCCCTTGACTCTTTCCAGCAATAGCTTTTGTTTCCCTTAAAACTCTGTGCCAGTCTCCTCGGCCTTAAACGATGGCTCTGCGGCCTTTCCGTGTGTGTTCTTTGATTACTAGACAGGCTTGGCATTTTGCCCTATGCTTACTGGTTGATATCATTTCCCGAGTCCCCATCCAAGATTTGAACCTACCAGAAAGACAACCTTTCCCATAGCTCCCACCATCCTTTCTCCCACTGTGTCGTGGCTTATCTCTCCTCCCTCTGGGATTTTCTGCCCCTCCTCAGCCTGTACTACACTTGCCTGAGTTCTCCACTGGTCCCTCTTACACAGAATTGCAGCACTTCAACTCTCCCATTTTGTGGGGACCAGCCTGAATAGAACCTGGAGATGTGGGAAGTTTTCTTTCACTTTCTCCATTTATGCTACTGGTGCCTCAAGCCACAGGAGTTGATTGAATGACCAACATTCCATCACACTGTTGGGTGACTCTGATGGGCTAGCCATTGCATGTCTGAGAATGACCTGTTGGTTCACCCCTCTTGTGGCTGGAACTGGGTTTGAGGTTACTTAGATGGATACTCTTCTGTCCTAAGCCACTCTTTCCTCCCCTACGCATGCCTCTGATTTCATTGCTGACAGCAACTAGAAGGACTGTGCGCCTCCATCCACTCAAACTCAGAGCTTCCAACTCACCCAGATGATAAAAATGCCCACTCTAAGTGTTCCTTCTTCATACTCTTTGATTAACTTCAATGTCATCTCCTCACCAAGACCTTTCCTAATGCCCTTTAAGAACAACCTTCCTTGCACTGTTATCATCTGCCATGTGTGTGCACACATGCATGTGAGCATATGTTGTTTATGTGTCTGTTCACTTATTTGCAGACATTGTCCATCAGAAATAAACTCATGGGAGACAGAGCTTTAATTTCTTCTTTTTTTCCAATTTTTATTAGATATTTTCTTCATTTACATTTCACATATTATACTGAGGGACTTCTGTGTCTGGCATGTGATAGCTGCTCATTGATTGGGCTTTGCTACATACATAAGTGAGTGAGTGAGTGGTTGAATTAAAGAATGGATGAAGAAACCCTAGTGCTGTCCCATAAGAGAGGCTGCATTTCACCCATCCCATGTCTCTATGGCTCTGTAAGGGTGTTTTCCTTCCTTGCATAAGTCCAAGTGTCTTCTCCATTCTTGCCAAAGACTAAAGAGTAATAGTGAAGCACGACAAGCTTCCTCTGCTCTCAGAGCTTAGCTTCAGTGGAGTCTCAGCCCTGCCCTGTGGCTTACATCAGTTTCCCTCATTTCTTTCCTCTGGATGGCTTAGCTTACCATTTACTATACATGCGGAAAGGGTAGTTTAGAAGCCTGTGCTGTATCTAGTACCATCACAGGGCCACTAGATACTCAGTCTCTTGGAAAGATCATTCCGTCCCCTACTCAGTCACAAGATGGAGAGGTTTCAGCCAGTCACAAACCTGAGACATGTGCTCTACTTTTAGCAATGTGGGAGGTATTGACCTTGCCCAACTGCAGTAAATGCCCTCCATGCCCTATGCCTGCTGTATGTATAGGTTCTGTACATGGCTATGACCACCCCACCTCTGGATCCTGGGGCAATAGGGGTAAAAGGAGAGGTCTGAGGTCCCTCACAGGGTCCCAGGTGTCTCTCTTGCTTGTCTGTGCCTTTTATGAGTCCTGTGCTTTGCCATGACAGAAGGTGACTGTGGTGATGATTAAATTACTGAAAAGAAAAGACTGTTTGTCAGAATCTTCATTTACATACCAGCTATAACATGCAGATGGCAAGCTGTTCTTAGTTCTCAAAGCAAAGCTCTCTAGGGTGCCTTAGATGTGCCTCAGAGGTGCCTCTCAGCCAGGTCTCAGACAGCCCCAAAGTGAGGTCTTCCTCCCTTCACTGATTAGGCCTGCTATAGCCTATCATCCACTCATGGGTGGCAGAGTGCCCCAGTCACATTTTTAGGGAACTAATGTGTCTATGTCCTGAGGCTGTCATGACAAGTGTCATAAATTTGTTGGCTTACACACAGAAATGTATGCTCTCCTAGTCTGAATGCTGGAATTCCAAGATCAAGGTGTTGGCAAGGTGAATGCCTCCTTGGATTCTGCTTTAGCTAGAGAATCAGGTAGAATCTAGGGACCTAAGGTTGTGGGGAACTACTGCTTTCTTAGTGCTACAAAGATAAGAAATGACATCATGTCACTGAGGGTCTGGGATGGACAGATGGATGGCTAAGTGGCTAAATGTTGATGGGTGGATGGGTGGATGAAGGAAGATGGATGCTGGAATAATAGATGATGAATGGGATAGAAAGTGGGTAGATAAATGACAGGTGAATAGGTGACGAATAGGTTGTAATGAATGGGTGATAGGAGATGGAATAATGGATGATGTGTAGATGAATTTTGGAAGGGATGATGTAAAATGGATAGATGGATGATGGGTTAATGGTCAGATAGTTTGGTGATATATAGATCAAGGGTGGATGGTGGATGGATAGATAATGGATGGATACTGGCTTGTTTGATAGATGATGGATTAATGATATATGGAGGAATGAATAGATGGATGGACAGATGGAAAGATACTGCCTGACTGTATAGATAGGGGTAGATGGATGAGTGGATGGGTGGACAGATGGAAGGCTACTGGCTGGATGGGTGGATGGACAGGATAGTTGATGGATAGAAGAATGGATGATGGCCAGATGTTGTGATATATCCACATATCTCAGTGGAAGGCTAAGACAAAAGGATCTCAAGTTCAAGACTAGCTGGTCTATATATCAGGAGTGGATAAGGGCATAGATGGGTAGTAGTTACTTTGGTGACATATAGATAGTCTCATGTTCTTTGAGTTAGAGAGGGAGAAAAGATAATACCCAAAGTTTTTGTTCTGATGTTGAGGTGAAGGTAGTTATGTAGGTGAAAAGAAATTCTATGGGTCTCCTTAACTGGAAATACCACAAAACTGAGTCCACCAGTGTGGCCTCCCATGGCTCTGAGCAGTATTAGAAGCAAGTAGGCACTGCAGAGATGTGAACCATGGAGCGGCTCACATTTTATATGTCATCTAGAAAGTATGGTTTGTCTATGAGTCAAGGTTAAGTCCAATCCTAGGTTCTAAAGGCTTGGCCTCTGGGCATCCCTGGCTTCCACACACCTGGGAAGAGGCATTTCTTTTGTCAGGGCTGTCCACTGCACCTGCCATGGCGGAGCAATGCTCTGAGGTTTCCAGACTAGTGCCTGACAGAACTAGGCCAGAGATTTCAGTCAGGAGCCAGGTCAGCTGACTACATTAACCACCATGACCTTTCTCCTGGGCTGGGCCAAGCTCATTTTAAATGGCATGTTGATCAGCTGGAACCAGGTGTAGCTCAACTATTCCCCAAGATGACCCCACACTCTGCCAGTCAGCTTGAGAACCACCCACCTGCCCAAAGCCAGCAGACTGCACCCTCAGAGAGGATGAAGTTGATTGCATCCCTTGGTGGAGGGCGCAGACGCATGACTGATACCAAAGTAGCCTTCGGTTCCTCACTGCCAGCCCTATCCATGGCCACTCTTCTCCTGCAGCCCCCACTCCCAAGTTCACATCACTCTCCGCACAAGCCCCGCACCAGCACTGCCCACCTACAGCTCAGGGCAGGGGAGGGCTCAAGGCCTGGGTAACACTGTGGTGAGGACAAGAGATTAACTGAAGCCCATGCACAGGAGCAGGCAGAGTTACCCAGGAGTCTAGCTTCTGCTTTCTTCAGACAGGTTTGAGAGATGAAAGCTTGAAAGGCCGAGATAGTGCTTGGGAACAGAGGAGGCCTTTCAGATTCTTGGCTCTTCTCAGAGAGTTGGCTTTGCATAATGCTGCAAGTCTGCAGGCATAGGCTCCTTTCTCCTCCTGGTTTCTCTTCGGTCCTCTCAAGTGCCAATCCAAAATGAGAATTAAGGGCTTCATAGAGAGCCAAAGCTTCCAGGGAACAATGCATTCTGTCCCTGCAGAGTGAGGCAGGACCAGTTCTTGCACCTACTGTCATCTCTTCCCTAGACCCCAAATTCCCTGCTGATAGGAAAGTCTTGGTCACATCAACAAAGACATACACACCACAGCTATTCACTAGGTACTAGCCTTGGTTTGCCTCACGGGGTTCTTGATAAAGGTGCTCTCGGAGACTCATTCAGGACCCAGGTTCCATCCTGTCCACAAGAAGTGTAAGCTACCCTGCTTGTGAGTTCCCAGTCACCTTGAGTGGCTTACTGCCAACCCCATGGTCACACTGCTACTATCTAGAGGTTAACTGCCTCTCTGGGCAGGTACCCAGGTATTCAGCACCAGGCCTCTCCATTTGGCCATCTCTCTGATTAGGTCTTTTTTTTTCTCCCTCCACATCTACCCTTCACCTTTTTGAGGTTAAAATATAATTACATTATTATTTATGTATATAAACTATAATTATATTTTACAAACATATATAATTACATTATTTATTACATAAATTTATTACATTATTATCCCCTTTCCTTTTCTTTCTCTAGCCCCTCCCTTGTCCTCTCTCCCTTTCTCCCTCTCAAATTCATGGCTTCATTTTGTTTTATGTGTGCGTGAATATATAAAACAACTCGCTTGGTCTCTTTAGTGTTACTTGTATGTATATGATTTTAGGGCTGACCAGTTAGTGTTGGATAAACTTATTAGGGGCTCATCCCTGGAGAGGGCTATGCCTCCTACTCTCAGAATTCCTTAGTCGCCTGGAGTTCTTTGTTAAGGGCTCTACTTGTTCTGGTCTTGTTTAGGAAGCCATATTGTGGAGTTATAGGAGAAGGCCCCTGATATTTCTAGGAGACACAATTTCGCAGCAGATTTCCCGGTCCCCTGGCTCTTACAATCTTTCCTCCCCCTCTGCAGCTGTGTTACCTAGCCCTTGGGTATAGATTTATCAACTGGGACTAGGAACCTCATGATCAGTTGTTGTCTGTACTTTGACCAGTTGTGGCTTTCTGTAACAGTCTCTGTCCATTGCAAAGATATGGGTCTTCGACAATGGATGAGTTACACTGATCTCTGGGCACAAAGGATAAAAATGTACGATGCAGTTAGGAATCATGCTGGCTTAGTAAAATGTAGTAGTAGGTTTACTTCTGAGAACCGTGATCACACTAGCCATGGGCTGCTGGGTAAATTTCCAGTGTCAGAAGTAACTTCTTGCCCCTTGAGTGGGGGAAGTCCAATTAAACTGTTTTTGTTTACTGCCAAGATGCAAATGCTGGTGTTGTACCCAAGGGTACACATAGCTTGCCATGTTGATCATGCTGTGGTTCACAGGCATTGAAGGCAGGTAGGGCCTTTGCTTGCTTCTCTCCCTTGGTAATTTACATGGCGCCTTTCCATACTCGAAAGCTAATCCTCAGGGGAGCTAGTGCTCAGGGCTTTCAGGTCAGCTCCACCTTGGGTCCACTCTTCCGTTTTCTCCTATTTTCTCCTTCACATCAGCCATATTCTGCTATTCCCCTCTCTAGCTGATACCCTCACTGTAGCCCCTTTTCCTTTCCTGGACTGTGCCGTTACTGTAGGTTATCTGTTCACAGCTGATGATTTGGATATAAAAAAGAACATGTGAGCTCTGTCTTTCTGGACCTGGGTAACCACACTCAGAATGATCTTTTCTAGTCCATCTGTTTGCCTACAAAGTTCATGATTGATTCCATTTTTCTTTAGAGTTAAATAGTTTTACATAGTGCATGTGTGTAACATTTTCATTATCCACTCGTCAGTAGAAGAAGATTTAGGGTGTTTTCATTTCCTGACTTTTGTGAATAGAGCAGCGATGAACGTGGCTAAGCAAGTAACTGTGGAGTAGGATGTTGAGAAGAGCGGTGGATTAGTTAGGGTTTTACTGCTGTAACCAGACACCATGACCAAGGCAAGTCTTATAAAAACATTTAATTGGGGCTGGCTTACAGGTTCAGAGGTTCAGTCCATTATCATCAAGGTGGGAGCATGGCAGCATCCAGGCAGGCATGGTGAAGGAGGAGCTGAGAGTTCTACATCTTCATCCAAAGGCTGCTAGTGGAAGACTGACTTCCAGGTAACTAGCGTGAGGATCTTAAGCCCTTGCCTACAGTGACACACCTTCTCCAACAAGGTCATACCTATTCCAACAAGGCCACACCTCCAAATGGTGCCACTCCCTGGCCCAAGAACAGACAAACCATCACAAGTGGTATAGCTGGGTCATATGGTAGCTTTTATGTTTAGCATTTTGATTGTTTTCAGAGTAGCTGTATGAGTTTGCAATCCCACCAACAGTGAGAAAGGATTCCCTTTCAGCATGTGTTGTCAGTTGTTTTGTTGATCTTTGCCATTCTGACTGTGGTAAGATGAAATCTCAAACTTGTTTTGATTTGAAATCCCCAAATTCCTAAGGATGACGAACATTTTCATTTCCTCTGTAGCTGGTGTTTTAATGGGTTGGTTTTGACTTTTTATGTATAGTGGATGTTAATCCTTTGCAAGGCACATAGCTGGGAAAAAAATCTTCTATGGGCTTCCTCTTCACTCTGTTTAGAAGCTTTTTAGTTTTAATGACGTCCTGCTTGTCAACCTTATTCCTGGGCAAATGGAGTCCTGTTGATAAAATTCTTCCTTTCCCTGCATCTGTCTATATCTTCTTACAGCAGCTCCAGTGTTTCAGGTCTCACATTTGATCCATTGTGTGCGAGGTGATAGATAGATACAGGTCTAACTTCATGCTTCATGTGCACCTCAGTGTCCCCAGCACCACTTGTTGGTGATGCTGTCTTTTCTTTATTGTGTTTGAACCATCTCTGTATCTCCAGGATAAAGACAACTTGATAAGAGTATATAATCTTTTTTATGTTGTGTGTTTGGTTTGCAAGTATTTTATCAAGAATTTATACATGTATGTCCATCAGCAATATTGGCCTCTAGAATTCTGCTTGTATGTGTGTTTGTGTATTTACCTGATTTGATATTAGAATAATACTGACTTCATCGAGTTTGGAAATCTCCCTTCTATTTATTGTCTATTTATCATTCTATTAATTTGGGAATCTCTTTTTCCTTTTGGCTAGTTAGGTCAGGGATTTGTTGCTCTTCTTTATCTTCTCCAAAAATAAGCTCTTAAATTCATTGTTTTTTGTATGATTTGCTTCTCTTTCATTAACATCTGCTCAAGATTTTTTTTTTTAATTTCTTGATGGATTTGGGTTGGGATGGATTTGGGTTTGGCTTCTTTCTGGATTTCCAGATTCTTGAGTTGCATCATTAAGACATTTATTTGTCCTCTTTCTGATTATTTTCAGTGTAGTGCTCAGAGCCATAAGTTTCCCTTGTATGGCTGCTTTCAGTGGATCCCAGAGCTGTGTTGCTTTCATTTTCTTTTACTTCCATTAATTTTTTTCTGGATTTCTTTGACCCATGCACCAGTCAGTAATGTGTTGTTTATGAGTCTGTGTACAATATTAGAGATTTGTTTGCTGTTTCAAGTTTTATTGTATTATATCCAACAGAACACATAGAGTTAAGGGTTTCTGAATTTGTGTGAATGTGTGTGTCCTAGGATGTCCTTTATTTTAGAGAAATTTTTCTGCAGTGCTCAGCAGGATGTTTATATTGGTGTTTGAGTAAAATCTTCTTGTAACTACCTAATAGGTATATTTAATTCTGATGTTTCTCTATCTTTTGTCTGGATAGCCTCTCAATTGGATAAAGTGAGGTATTGAAATCATCTACTATTAAAGGATTGATGTTAATTTGTGTCTTTAATTCTAGTAGTTACACTTTTTATGAAATTGGGTTCCACAGAGTTTAATGCATACATGTTTAGTATTATTGTCTTAGTGTACTATTGCTGTGAAGAGATACCATAACCATGGAAACCCTTATAAAGAAAATCATTTCATTGGGGCTTGGTTACAGTATCAGCAGTTTAGTCTGTTATCATAATGTCAGGGAGCATGGCTACATGCAGACAGACATGGTGCTGGAGAAGTTGAGATCTGAAGCAGCTGGAAGAGAGAGAGAGACACTGGGGCTGGCTTACACTTTGAAACCTCCAAGTCCACACCTTGTCCCACAAGGCCACAACAGTCTTAATTGATTCCAAGTAGTGCCACTCCCTGATGACTAAGCATCAAACCTATGAGCCTATGGACGCCATTCTCCTTCAAGCCACCACTGTGAGCCTATGGACGCCATTCTCCTTCAAGCCACCACTGTGAGCCTATGGACGCCATTCTCCTTCAAGCCACCACTGTGAGCCTATGGACGCCATTCTTCTTCAAGCTACCACTGTGAGCCTATGGATGCCATTCTTCTTCAAGCCACCACTGTGAGCCTATGGATGCCATTCTTCTTCAAGCCACCACTGTGAGCCTATGGATGCCATTCTCCTTCAAGCCACCACTGTGAGCCTATGGACGCCATTCTTCTTCAAGCCACCACAATTGCAATGCCTCATTGGTTGATTATTTCCTTGATTCGAATGAAGTAGCCTTCTTCCTACCCTTTGATTACTTGCAGTTTAAAATATATTCTGTTAGCTACTAGAATAGCAACCCAGGCTTGCTTCCTGGTTCCATTGGAAGCACCCTTTCCATCCTTTCCCTTTAAAATGATGCCTATTTTTAAAGCTGTATTGAATGTCTTGTAAATAAGGAAAAAAGGGAATTGTTTGAATTCAGTCAGCTGGCCTCTGTCTTTTGATTGGAGAGTTGAGGTCATTCGTGTTTAAAGTTGTAATTGAAACTTGTGTCGATCCCAGTCATTGGTCTTGCTGTACACTCAGCTGTTCCTTGTGTCAATGATTACAGCTTCCTTCTTTTCCTTTCTGTAGTCTCATAGCTACGCTTACCCCTCTCTTCAGTATCAAGTATCGCTCCCCTGTTTTGTCTGCTGGATTATGAACACTTTGGAACATGTAATGCTCTTTTGAGGACTCCAGTCAAGGTTGGCAGCCCTTATCTTGTAGCATTTGGAGTGCATTACTTCAGGCACTTCCGGCTTTCAGAGTTTCCCTTGAGAAACCTTCGTGGTTATTCCGGTGAGTGAGACCCGTGGGCTTGCCTGCCTGCGTGTTTTCTCTTCCAGCTTTCAATCCTTTCTTTGTATATTCAGTGTTTCAACTAAATCTTCTTTTCTGGTTTTATCTGTTTGGAGTCCTATTACTGCTCATATCTTTATGGGTATGTCTTTCATTATTTGGGGCAGGTTTCCTTCTGCCACCTTGCTGGATATCTGGTCTATGCCACTAGGCTGGAATTCTTCTCCCTCATCTATGCCTATAATCTCAAAGGTTTGGGCTTTTCATATTCATTTCCTGTGTGTTTTATCTTTTCATGATCTTTGCATGTACTGTCTAATTTACTCTACTTTATCTTCAAGTCTTAATATTCTATCTTCTACTTGGTCCATTCTACTTGTAAGTTTTCTAGTTCAGTTAGACTTTTCCAGTTGCATGTTTATCTCAAGTTGAATTCTCTCTAATCTGTCTGTCTCTTTATTAAATGCTGTTCTCAAATCCTAGATCATCATTTCAGTCAGCCTTATGTATTTTCTTAGGCATCCCTTGGATGTTTAATCTCCTTGAATTCTTTGATGAAGATATATATATGGTCAGGTGGACATAGGGGGCTCAGATAGTGAGCAGGATGTCCTGTCCTAAGCCTGGAGGTTAGGGGTGGTGTGGGTGGGTCCTAGCAGACTATGCCAGGGCAATGAGTGTGCATACAAGTGAAACTCTAACATACTTACTAGGCTGGGCCCTGGTACAAGGTCTATGGTGCCAGATCAGTTTGGGTGGCAAGTTCTCTGGCTAGTAGTGGAGGTACAAGTTGGGCTTTGTACTTTAGAAGAGTATGTGGGAAGACCTACCCTTCCCATTTTCAGAGGAAGGAGTGAGGAAGGCCAGAGTTGGTTGGTAGAGTGTCTCTCTAGCATGTGTGAGGCCTTGGATCTGATCCCCAGTTCTGCTTAAACAAGGCATAGTAGTACTTGCCTATAATCCCAATATGAGAATCAGAAGTTGAAGGTCATCTACTGTGAGAGAATAAGCTCAAGGCCAGCCTTGGGTACAGGAGACCCTATCTCAAGGAATGAACATCAGGGAAAGGGCCTTTGTCTTCTAGGGATGTGGAGGGACATCCTTGGCTCTACCTCTGCTGCAGACTATTACCCACATAGTAGAGTCCCATCCTGCATCTGCAGTGTGGTTTCATGGGGGTACTGGTGATAGGTGTCTATAGTATTGTTGGAGGCAGTAAACCACAGTCCCCAACCAGTATAGGCATTGGGTTGTGGGTAGCCAGAGGCTTTGAGCTGAGGAGCCCTTACCTTTCAGAGCTCAACATGCCCTCCCTAGAATTCATTGGCCAGGATGAGGCCAGAGAGCCTCCGAGAGAGGACTGTGCACACACAGCCCTCTTCTTGAACTCCAATTTGCCTTAATTTTAATTTAATTCCCTTTAATCTTTAATGAAAAGTTGTAAAAGTAAATTATTTCCCCAGGAGAGGCAGGCAGCAGCTCCTTAGGAGCTGTTCTCGACTTGAGGGTAATTACACGTGTGGGTCCTGAGCAGCCTCCAATGCCAAGGAGAGGCAGTCTGGTTTATGAACTAATTAGTGACCTCAATAATTGTTAAACACACATGCCATTTGGTGGATGGAGTATATGGCACCAGCTCCACAGAGCACAGGCCCTGGCAGGGACACAGGGACACAGGGACACTGTCTGGTCTTGATCAGGTCACTGCAAGCTTGTGCTTTCAGGAGTTTGGAGTCAGCTGCCTGGATCCTCCTGTCCTTCCTGACACCCCTCCACATCTGGACCTGCCTCGGGACTTCAGCACTCTGAAAGAGGCAGAGAGCCCCAGAGTGTGGATGTAGGAATGGTAGCATAATGACATCACTTCCCCAAGACCACGGGCTCTTTGGAGTCAGACCCTCACTCTGCCTAAAACACCCAAGCCAGAGGAATTGGCAATTGGGCGGGCCATGGAGGAGTGATTATAGAGATGTGCATAGAGAAGTCTGGGTGTGTATGTGAAGACTGCGGTGGGGGTTGGGTCTATGGGAACTGACGTACAGCCACTGGGCACCAACATGCCTGATTCAGAGTTTCTTAGCAGTCAAAGTGAAAGGTTCAGCTACTTGGCTCTTATTGGTAAAGAAGGAAATCAGTGCATTTGATTGGCTAGGCACATAACCATCAGCCCCATTGGCTTCTGAGAACATGGAGCAGTTTGTCCCGGATAATTAGAAATGAGGGGATTTTATGCTAAATCTGCTGCCGATTCCCTCCAAGACACCTCGAGTCCTCCTATCACCTCCCCTTGGGCTTGTTTATTTCCCTTCCAGCCTTTCACTTCCTCTATGGGATGATGCTTCTCCTTGACCCATTTCAAAGCTGCACTCCTCTGGATCAGCTCTGGCTGTTAAAGTTAAGGTCCATCCCGCCATAGGAGTGAGCTTGCAGTCTGGAGCATCGGTGCCCCAGCTGTCCTTGCCTGTCTCTGCCTTCTTCCTGAAAACACGCTTTTTATCCCAAAGGTGGCTTTTGCTCCTGAACTATATTTAGTAGTCCTCTGCTTTCCAGGGCACCAGAGGCAAAAGAGGGAGGTGTGGGTGAGGCAGGGCTAAGAGGCTCCCCAGGATCTATAGCCATGGGTGAAAACTAATCCTGCCAAGTTCTGGCTGTTGGAGCTCTGTGTTACCGGAGGGATGAGCTTATTGGGGTGGTGGGAGGTGGAGCTAGCTGGGCAGGAAAACACTAGTCCATTCTTGACCATCACGCAGTTCTGGGTCTGCAGGTGTCTGAGGTTTGGAGTCTGGCTCAGAGGCACGGCTAGGGATGATCTGGATGGATGCTATCCCCGCTTGTCCAGCATCTATACTCACCCAGTCCATGCAGACCAGATGGGAAAGTCAGCTTGAAACTTAGAGTACCGTGAACATCTAGAGCCCTCAGGACTGTGTCCAGCTGTCCTTGCCGGGTGACTCTGTGACTCCTATGCCCACATTGCCTTCAACTCCCCTGTGGCTTTGCTCTTGGCTTTCTCAAATAGTCTTTGACTTGCCTGGTCCATGTTGCTTCCTATCCTCTTAGGAAGACATGAGGACTTGGGGCCACATAAGACACATAGAACACCAGGCAGAACCTTGGGCCAGCTTAGGGTCTTCTGCCTAGGCACCATATACTTGCCCTCTGTTCTTTCATACCACAGGGCTACCTAGGCCTACTCCCTTCCTGTCTCTCAGGGCCTTCAGGATGGATCCCACTAGACCCCAGTTCTCTGGTTGTCTTCCACTCATAGACCTGGTTTCTGCAGAGCCAGAATTATGCCATAGCATTAGTATAGCAGCAGCAGCAGGAGTTGGTTGTCTGGGACAGAGGATTTGAAGTCTGTGACTCCAGATGCTATTGGACGTGAAAGGCTACAGGTCTAGGCAGGAGACAGTGGTCTATGGCCCATCTCATGCTTTGCGGGGGGAAAAAAGGCACATCAATCCAAGAGGCAATTAGATCTGTATTCTCCTGCCCAGCAGCAACTGTCGGGGTAGAACCACAGTGGAAACATGTGGTCGGCTCCCAGTCACCTACTTGAAAGGTATTTCAAGGTTGTGTCTGCAGTCCCATTATGTTACTGTTGGGGTTGGTTTGGTTAAGAGGTGAAAAAAATGTCAGTGTGTGGCTAGAACTCATGGGGCCAGAGTTTGAGTCGGGACTCAGCTGCAATCATTGTGCACATCCCTGCCCTTCTGGAAGGGGTACTGTCAAACAGGAACCCTTCGTCAGCTGCTCACTGCTAGCCTGGCAGCCTCATTCACAGGGGCGGGGCTTTGGGGGGCATGTCTTCAGGGGATGGGGCCAGCTCTAGGATCAGAAGGCCGTACCGCACACTGTGGTTCAGGGCCACAGGAAGTCTTTAGCTAACCTAGAAAAGGAAGCACAACACAGACAGTGTCCTATGTCCAGATGTCTCTACTGCAGCCCCAGAGTTGTCCCCACCCTCCCTCACAATAGGGTGTGGGCCATGTGGCCCCCAAGGGCCATCTTCTCAGTCTGCTGGAGTCTGGCCTGAAAGTGTAGAGCCGATTTAGGATGTACTGGGGAGGCTCCAGGTGCAGTAAGCCCTGGGGGATCAACCTACCTCCCTCACAGCAGAGCTTGTGTGTCCCAGAGCCAGGCATACCCTGGTGTCTATTAAGTTCTACAGTGTGGCTTCCCAGCTCCTTCCTGGCAGAGATATGACATTCAACCAACTTCTCCTGGGTCCCTACTTTTCCCCACAGCCTGGTTCAATGGGGGATAAAAGATGCCCTGCTTCTTGGTTTGCCAGGCTGGGACACTGTGAGCCCTGATCTCAGCCCAGGAAGCAGATTTAGTGCTGACAGGGCTGCCAGGTCTCCAGCCATTACCTAATATGGGTGCCAGAGAAAAGGGCCTCCTTTCTCCTGCCAGCCCATCATGGAAGGTTGCTTTATTCCCCAGTCAATATCGAGGAAGGTGCAGAATTCCTTGTTCTTGCATGCTGTGCATGCGAACACTGTAAGAACTATGGGCTGAGGGGGAAGGGTAGTGGTGGCTGCTTAAGAGTCCCACAGTTGGCAGCAAGAGTGAGCCATGGGATGGTCAGTTACTCGGAGCCAGGCTGGAGTGGGTAGTCCTTCTGGGGAGTCTCCTGCCTTCTGTGTGGGGGTGTGCTAGGGTGCTGGAAGGAGGCTACTAGTTACAACTAGTGCAAGCCTTTCCCTCATCCTGAGCCCAGGAAGCATGGACACTCAATCCAGATAGAAGGACAGGTAGAAGGCTGGGTATGTAGAGGATCGCTCCTGGCATGATAGGGTCGAGGCATGATAGGGTCGAGGTAAGGTCAAGATCCCAGCTGGCCTACCTTGTGCTGTGAAGAGTTGGGAAGAAAAGATTGACTGGCAAATCAGGGAAGGCTGGATGAATAGCCACAGCCCTGCCCTGGATTTCCTCTGCAGAGAAAAATAACAACTCCCCTCAAAAAAAAAAAAAAAAAAAAAAAAAAAACCTAAAACTCAAAATGAAAGAGCTCTAAAGAGGTAGCCACCTTTCACTGGTTTACATATAATCATGGCTCCCTTAAGGGGACCAGCCTCTGCTGAGCCCTCCTCTCTCCCTCACCCCCATTTCATTCAAGAAGCTCCAGCTGCACCTGGTTGGGATTACTGATCAGGAGATAGTTACAAAGACCCTGTGTGGAGTAGAAAAGGGGGTGGAAGACTGCTGGATATCTTTGTATGCGAAGCCTCATGCCACATGGAGAAACTGAGGCTGGTGACACAAGTCACCCGCTGCCCTCGAGACTCAGCAGGTGCTATATTGGGAGCTGGGATGGGGCCTTTATGGAGCCTACATACACAGCTCTCCACACCATTGCCCACAGCATCACACAGTGTGACTCACATGTCCTCATCACAGCCATCAGTGTTGGCATCTGCTCCACATCTGCACAGAAGAGAGAACTGATGCTCAGGCAATATGATGTCAGGCCTTGGGCCTCCCAAACAGGCCCAGGCACACCCAGGTCCCTTAGACCTTACTCTGAACTCAGCAAAGCAAGACAGCTAGTAGGAACAGCAGCTCATGCTTGCAAAACAGGCTGCAGGGTGTCAGGGTACCACTACAAGTATGTATACGGATTACAGAAAGACCAGTGGCCAGGGAGCACTACAGAGCCTAGCCTGGTCGGATTCTGGCCAGATGGTCTTGTGCATCCAAAACCATGGAAGGTGCAGCTACACCAGACTGTTAGAGACAAATCATAGCCTGAAGAATGTAGATTAAAGAAGAAGTGTCCCTTCCCACTTCCCCAGGCTTGTGACCACGCCCCCTTGAACTCCATTAGGTAGCGTCTCAATGTGGCTCCCTTCACTTTTTCCTTGCTAGATTATAAATGTTTCCGCCACACATCTGTTCCCCTCATCACTGTGCCTGGCAGGCAGTGTTGGGGTGAAGGAGTCTGCTGAGGGGTTTCTGTAGGTCACTGGGCTCCAGCTCACCTGTAGATGGAGGCTGGGCAAGCAGTCCAGGGAGCAGTAATCACAGGAGGAAGACAGGAGATGCGTCTGCGCCCGGCAAAGTTTGAGAGCATGGCATTCTCAGAGTGTTGTCATCGTCCCCACATGCTCCTCCTCCTCCAGGGAGGAAGGCATATCTGGAGAGCACCCTCTCCAGCAGTGGCTGGAATGTCCAGGAGGAACACCACAGATGTGAGCTCCTCTTGAACAGACAGCCTTTAGGTGATAGCTCTTCTGCTGTGCCTGTCTCTGCCAAACCGTTTTCAGGAAAACAGGATCGAGTTACTCCCATGTGTCCCAAGTGCAAGGAGGTGTGAGGCAGGCTGGCTACCTCTGATAGTCTTCCATCTCTTGCAGATGTGCTGGTGGATGGGCAGCCATGTGACTGTGAGGTGGCAGCTGCCTGCCAGGTCGGTGACCCCGTGCGCTTGGAGGTGCGGCTGACTAACAGGAGTCCCCGCAGTGTGGGGCCCTTCGCCCTCACCGTGGTCCCTTTCCAGGACCACCAGAACGGTGTGCACAACTATGACCTGCATGATGTCATCTCCTTTGTGGGTTCCAGTACCTTCTACCTTGACACGGTGAGTGTGAGCTGGGGCACAGTCTTCCATGTCATGGCAATGCTGTTCCTGCCTGCACATACCCATAGCACCTCACTGCAGTGGTCACTGCGATACCCAGTCCCAGAGGAATCAATGAGCCCTCCAGCTCGGTTCAGACACTTGTGCCCAGCCACTACACACACTACTGCCTTTACTCCTAACCTCACTAAACCCCAGCAGACCATGGTGACACCTTTCAAAGATAGAAATGGGTTCTCAGACATGCAGCCCCTCGTCTAAGGAAGCATGGCAAAAAGGCTCTGGGTGGAGCAGGGACAGTGTGTCGCACCCCTCTTACATTACCAGTGCCAGGCAAGTTCAAGGCTCTCCTAGTAGCTTTGGGAGTGGTGCTATGGATCCAGTATGACACCTCTTTCTCTTTCCCACTCTAGGTACAGCCATCAGGCCAATCTGCCTGCCTTGGGGCCCTCCTCTTCCTCTACACAGGTGACTTCTTCCTCAACATCCGGTTCCACGAGGACTGCAAGAGCAAGGAGCTGCCACCATCCTGGTTTTGTTTACCCAGCGTGCATGTGCGGGCCCTGGAGGCACAGGCCTGAGCCCCTCACCCCTGAAGGCCGTGTCCTCTATATGCCATAGCCAGCACTCCTCCTCCCTCCCAGAAGTCACCCTGAGGCTCCACCCTGCTTTGCTTCTGGCCTGTTATGCTCATATCCAGTGCCAGTCTGGGCGGCCCTGGATGGCCAGCAGTGCAGAGGAGCCTTTCTGATCTGCCATCTCCCCTTGAGTCTCCTGAGGTCTGGCTCACCCCTGCAAATGTCACTGGCAACCCAAGCAAGGGAGGAGACAGTGTGGGTGAGCAGGCATCAGGATGTTCCCTGCCTCTGTGTTCTGGTCTCCAAGTCTGTGTATTTATGTTGCCGTGTTCTCCAATAAAGGCCTGCCTTGCTTACCTCACATTGTGTTGATTTCAGACTGTGGGGTAGTGGGAGAGGGGGATAGTGTTAAAACCAAACCCACCCAGGCACACCCTGCCAGGCGAGGCATCAGGTTCACGGGTCCCATGGCTGGAAGGGCAGGCTGCATCTGTCTTTGAGATAGCCAGGAATACCAGGTCACCTCCTTAACACTTAAGGCTCTACCTTAAGGTGCATCTGCCTCTCCCTCAGCAGTTGCTTAAGCCACCTATGTCTCTGCAAGCTTCTTGTCATCCCAGGTTGCCCAGTGGTGTGACTAGGGTCTAACTTACTCTCTTTCAGTCTTGATCCCAGCCCTTTGGAAAACTGCACCAAAGTTCTAGTGGGGGCAGGGAGGGGGAAGGTGGTGGTGGTGGTGGCCCCACTGCCAGGCCATGCTCACCTTAGCCTTGCCTTATAAACCCTACCTACTTTAAGGTTCACCTTGGGCCAGCTACCCTATAGCCTAAAGCATGTGGAGCCTTGCTATGTGAGCAGCCCTTGTCTTCTCCTCTGAGGTCCCTGGGTTTAAGTGTTCATTTTAACACATGCCAAACCCCAAGGCAGCATGGAGATGAGGGACAGTCTTGGATATGTTTTGTGTGTTGGGGGGGGGGGCAAAGTCATAGGAAATAGCTGAGGCTTCCCAAACTTCTGTGGGGACATCACATGTGACTCATGAGCCCTATGAGCCAGGGCAGGGGACGTTCCCGATGACCTGACTCTACCTCTCAGCCCCATACCTATAAGAATGTGTCTCTTGGCTGCTACCCATAGCTGCCTACTATCACCCAGATAGGGAGGGAACATTGCGCTATGCTGGTCTGGGGCCATGTGGTGCCCAGAAGACATAATCTCCTCATTAATCTCAAGTACATTCAGGGGAAACAACTCCAGGAGGTTTGCCTATGCCAGCAGAGGGAGACTCAGGAGAAGTCCTTTGGCCCTCCTCTCTAAGAATTCAAAGCAGGGTGGCCTTGTTAATACAGCTAGGTCCCTGAAATACACTGTTATGCAAAGCAGCTCACAGAGCTGGGGGTGGGTCACAGTCAACTCAATTCACATCAACAGCTCCTCACAATCTGCATGTCCTGTCCCCCAGAATACTCATGCATAAAGATGTTTGAGAGATGGAAGAGTACACACCTACCTTAGACTGTCATCATGCCAAGTTGTAAGTGAAGCTCTGAGAGCAAGGGCCATGAGGAACTTCGGTGATGTCATGCTTTCTTCTAAAAAGCGTTGTGATGTTGACAGACGCAATACAGACAGACAGAGTTGCCACTGCAGGCTGGGAAGGCTGATGTTGACATGGCTCAGTTTGATTCCAAGAAGAAGCATGCTAGTGATTGGTCCCAGTAATTCCAAATACACATTCTCAAAGGAGCTATTGGATGTCAGGAGAGAGAGAGAGAGAGAGAGAGAGAGAGAGAGAACCCAAAGGGCAAGGCAGCCCACTTGGACGAGGAATAGAAATAAGCCATGGGTATTGCAAAAACACCCACAGAAATGACTGTGTTGCCCAAGCTTCTTCCCTCTACCCTGCCAGAAGAGATGATTGGAGTCAAAACAGGGAGGCCTGGAGTGCTGAGGATACAGGGAACCTTCTTGTAAGAATACAGGGATCTGGAGAACTGCTTTGGGATGGGTGCCCCTTGCTGGCACATGTGTAGCTGCATTTTCTAGCCATGTTAGTATGTAGGAATTAATACAGGTCTGGAAAAGCCCCTCTGGTTTCTGGACCTACACTGTCTACTTTAACTGAGTGCAATCAGTAGGGACTTCCCAGGACTAAGCAGGGGACATGCCAAAGCATGTCCACTCACCTGTGCGGCTGAGTGGGTGACTGCCGCCATGTTGCCTGTTCCTCTCTGGACAATAGCGGTCACGCCCAAACACTAGGAAGAACTCGGATCTGGAAGATAATGTTTGAGAGTCTGAATTCTACCTCAGCCAGTTGTCAACTCTATGGCCCCAGAGAGGTTACTACTGCATTCTGAGGTTCAACTTTCTTTCCGAGTAGGGATAACGATGCTAATGCCATGAGCACTGTGACGTGAATGGTTTAATCTCTTCAGTGTTGGCTAGCAAGGCTTCAGTGCACACGGGTTCCCTCCTCCTCCCCCTCTTATTGCTTCTCCTTCCAATTCCATCTACATGTTCTCCCATGCCTGAAATTCCACCTCCTCCAGGGACACTTAACATTTGTCCTTGCTGGGCTCCGTCAGTCCTTTGCAGGGGCTCATTTGTTAGCTAATACGCAGCAGAAAGCTTGCCTTGCGACGCAAGTGCTCCAACAGAAAAGGGACAGCAGAAGGAAGGGGTGAGCTGTCCCTGCTGAGATTTGAGCACAGGCTGGACCTGACCAGAGATGGGTTCAGAAGATTCAAGCGTCATATGGGGTTTCTGAACCTACTACTACTATGACATTCCATAAGGCAGCCCTAGTCCCTACAAGCAGAAGTGAGAAGTGTGTAGTGATCTAGCCCTGGGGCCATCAAGAAGTGTTTTAGCTCTCTTGCTTTCTTGCTCTGTCCTCTTGTCCCCCCACCCCCATGCTCATGTCCAGCCTCTACTCCTCTACTTCTCATCCTCTCTCTCTCTCTCTCTCTGCCTTTCTCTGCCTCTACTACCCTCTTAACTCCCCTCCCCATACCCTCAATAAACTATTCTATACTTTAAAAAAAAGAAGTGCCTTAGATGACTAAGAAAACTGCTTATATATATTTAATCTGAGAGCAAGGGCCATGAGGAACTTCGGTGATGTCATGCTTTATATATGCTTTATATATATTTAAATACTATATACTATATAAATGCTTATACTATATAAAAAGTATAGATAAAAAGAGGCTACCAATGCTGAGGGTGATCAGCCCTAGTGAAGCTTTCTACTGAATTTGGCTAGGAAGGTCACCACAAGCAGATGAACATCACGAACTGCAGTAAGGAGAGAATTCTAGGTGCAGGACTGGGGAGATGATTTAAAGGTTATTCAGTGGTTAAAATCCTTGCCACAGAAGCAGCAAGCTTGAGGACCAGAACCCATGTAAGTGCCAGGGTGATACAGGGACCCATTTGTAATTCTAGCACAGAAGGTAGAGGTAGGGGACCCCAGTATTTGTATGAGGACAAAATCTAGAAAGGTAAGCTGCCTGCCTGATGCTGGCTTTTTCCTCTGGGAAACAAAAAAAAGAATGATCCATTTCATACTTCTACAAAACTAGAGAAGGAGACAAATCCAGGGTTAGCTCATGGAAAGCTGATAGAAAGCTCCTTTCACTAGTTGGGGAGCCAGATGATTTCAAGAATGGTCCTTTTTCTTCCTTCAACAGTAGAAATAAACTTGGCCCTTCCTCACCCTCTGACTTCAACTCAAACTATCTTTCCTACAAATCCAAGCCCTGAGCCATGTTCCCTAAGTGCCTTACATTAGGAAACAATTCATTATGGGTGAAATCCATGGAAAACAGAATTGGAAGATACCCATAATGAATTGTTTCCTAATGTATTTAATGGCTTTTAAATATGGAATTATCCTTTTTACTCATAGTGACCTTGAGTCTTTGAAACAGAAGTGGAGCCTCTCTGGACCCTAGAAAAGATGTGTTTGTCTTTAAGATATCTGGTACGTGTGAGTGACAGATGCTAGCTGTCTCAGGTTATTCTGAAATGAGTACACAACTTAGGGCTTAAGGAAGGCACTTAGAGCTGCCATACCATTGCTGAAGACCGTATGGATAGGATTGACCATTTTAAATGAGCTAGAAATATAGGACTATGACCTTCAGGGAAGTAGCAGTCAGATGGACAGATGACTTCTTGCCAGTGGCAATGGTATCCAAAAGTCAGTGGGATAATTTCAATCTCAAATGGTAAGAGTACTTTTCTCTGTATGAAATAATAGCATTTGCACAAAACCCAAGAGTTTCATGTTGACAAAATTTCATTAAAGGGAATTTTAATAAGAATAAAATAGTAAGAATAGCCCACAGGTAGGAAAATGTGGATACTATGCTATTTTATAACTAATTTTGTTACTACTATGAACTATAATGTAAATATTTTTTGGAGATAGAGGTTTGCCAAAGGCATTGCAACCCAAAGGTTGAGAAGAGCTGGTCTAAATAATAGCACAATTAAAACAGTGCAATGAAATGAAAGACCATGGGCTTTGCAAATACAGTGAACTGCCATATAAATTTTTAGGGAATGAGTCCAATCAGGGAGCTGCAAGGTGATGATTTTAGTATCAGCCGTTCAGGAAGATGGTAAAGATGGTGATGAGCTTTAGACTTGGGGATGGCACTGTACCTGTGGAAGTTTCCATCTTTGATGCACCCATAAATAAATGAACAAAAGGGCAGACAACTTTAAATTAGCATTCCGCCAAACTAGCCAACAAGCCCCAAAGAAAGTATGAAAGGGGGAAAAAAGAGAAGAAATTGCCCACTTGGTACCCAGACTTCCTGTGTCCTTCTCTGGGGTCGAGCCCAGTGAGTATCTCTGCTCTCCCCACCACATCTTTCCTGTGAGCCACCAGCTCTATCTTATATCCCACAACCAGTGCCCAGGCCTAGTTTGGCCACCCCTACCTGTGTCTTAGCCAACCTCCAGGCTTCCTCAGGGTGTCATATCCTGAGCCCCAGCCTAGTCTGACCACCCCCAGCTGTGCCACAGTCCAACATCTAGACTGTCCACCAGGACTCACTGTACCAGAAACTAAACCCAGGTTGCTTCTGCACAGCTTCCAACCACCCATCTATCCAGACTTCCCAATTCCTGCTCCTTGGTCTAGTCTGCTGATTCTTCCTGACCATCTACACCTTCTCCTTAATCTGCCCGATCAAGTCTTGGACCCACAACTGGTGCCCTGGTATAGTCTGGCTCCTCTTGTCTGCACTTCAGGCTTCAGCCAGGATGCTTCCCACCTATCCCTCAACCCACAGGACCCTTCCATCCTATATCTAGCATCTAGATCCACCCTCACACTCCAGGCTTGAACCAGAATGCACATGTGTCTCTCATATACGTAAAAGTGCCCAAAAGAATTTTAAATACTAACAGAAAGAGTGGGACTTTAAATGTCTTAAGAAGCATAAAATCTAAATTGAAAGTTATGCTAATAATGTTGTATTTGAATATTTTATTTAGGAACCAACCAGATATCCTAATGCATCTCTGTTACTTTACTCAGTTTATTTTCAGTCCAGTATTCTCAGTTTCCTGGAGACTTGGAACTTACCATCAAACTGACAAACAGCAAAATATGGTCAACATGAAATTTCATCGTTGTAATGATTTGATTCAAATACAGATTTGAGCTGAGTTTGGTGACATACGTCAGCAAGACTATTGACCATGATTGACAGAGAGGAAAGATTTCTACAACATAAGCATCCGTTAAAAATTATATTTAACAAGCCAAATTAAAAAAAAATACAGGAAGCACTAATTTGGACTAGAGATGAAATGAGCATAATAGAGAAAGATTCTGTGGGTGGAAAATGTGAAACAAAAATTTTAAAATATAAAATGCCACAGTGAATACAAACACAACCAACAAAAATCAACAACACAATGACTACAAATTAATGTGCACATTTAGATAATAACATTAAATATCAGTGGCCTCAATTCTCCCATCAAAATACTCAGACTGGCTGAATAGCTCAAGGAAAAAAAAATCTATTTGTTGCCTATAAGAAACACATTCTAGAGCTGGGCAATGGTGGCACATACCTTTAATCCCAACACTTGGAAGGCAAGAGGCAGGCGGATTTCTGAGTTTGAGGCCAGCCTGGTCTACAAAGTGAGCCCCAGGACAGCCAGGGCTACACAGAGAGACCCTGTCTCGAAAACAAACCAAACCAAACCCCAAACCAAACAAACGAACAAACAAACAAAAAAAAAAACAAAAAAAAGAAAGAAGGAAAGAAAGAAAGAAAGAAAGAAAGAAAGAAAGAAAGAAAGAAAGGAAGGAAGGAAGGAAGGAAGGAAGAAAGAAAGAAAGAAAGAAAGAGAGAGAAAGGAAGGAGAAAGGAAAGGAAAGGAAAGGAAAGGAAAGGAAAGGAAAGGAAAGGAAAGGAAAGGAAGAAAGAAATCTTAGTTTTAAAGATAGGTACACCACCTTAGACTAAGAGGAAGGACAAAAGTTTGCCAATCAAATAGGAATAGTAAGAAAGCAGACTCTGACAAAATAGACTTTAAATTAAAACTAATCAGAAGATAGAAAGAGACATTTCATCTAATCAAGGGAAGAATTAACCAAGAAGACATTACTATTCTAAGCATATGCACCAAACTCCAGGGTACCTAATTTCATAAAAATAAATCTATTACTTGATTTAAAGATAAAGATGCACATCTATTCACTAATAGTAGGTGATTTCAATGTCTCACTTTCTCAATAACTATCATCTAGACAAAAATTAGGCAGAAAACTCAGAATTAATTGATATCATACATCAAATGGATTCAACAGATATCTACAGAACAGTCTTTTAAAGAATACACATCCTACTCAGCAGCACCAAAGTCTCTTTAAAACAGAGCACAGAATGCGACCCACACAAACTGTTACAAATTCCAAAGGGTTAAAATCACTCCTTGTATTGTATCTGACCATAATACAGTAAAACTTAAAATTGACATCAAACAAATCTCTAGTCAGTACACAAACTCACAGAGATTAAACAGCTCATTACTGAATGCTGGATGTGTTAAAGAAAAAAACCAAGAAAGAAATTTTAAAAATTCCTGGAACTAAACAAAAATGAAAACAAAACATGATAAAACCTCTGGGACACATTGAAAGCTGCTCTATGAGAAAAATTTATAGTGTCAAGTGTCTAATATCAAAAAATCAGAAATCTCACAAATATTTAACTTAATGATACAACTCAAAAAGTTGTAAAAACAAAACAAATCTAAACATAGATGGCAGCAAGAAATAAAAATCAGTCAATCAATGAAATAGAAATGAAACAATTTCAAAGATTCAACTAATTTAAGAACTCATTGAAAAGACAAACAAGATTGACAGACCCTTGACCCAACTAACCCAAAGAAAGAAAGAAAGAAAGAAAGAAAGAAAGAAAGAAAGAAAGAAAGAAAGAAAGAAAGAAAGACAGGATCCAAATTAACAAGTCGGGAGTGAACAGGGAAACATGGCAATAGATAAAAAAGAAATTCAGAATATTATAAGGGAATGCTTTAAAATCTTGATCCCATGAAGCTGGAAAAATCTAAAAGAAATTGATAAATTTCTAGATTCAGCCAAAACACCCAAATTAAGCCAAGACCTAAAACCCTCGACAGAACCATAACAAATGTAGAGGTTGAAGTAGCAATTAAAAAAACCTTCTAGCTTAAAAAAGTTCAGAGCTAGGTGGATTTACAGGAGAATTCTACCAGAGATTCAAAGAAGAGCTACAATCATCCTTCTTAAACCATTAAAAAGAAAAATAGAAGGAGCACTCCCAAACTCCTACAAAGCAAATATATCACTCTAATGCCCAAACAAGATAAAGACTCAACAGAAACTAAACAAAGAAAACAAAGAAAGAAGGGAGGGAGGAAGGAAAAAAAGGGAGAGAGGAAGGGAAGGAGAGAGAGGGAGAGGGAAGGAAGAAAGGAGGAAAAAGGAGGGAGAGGGAGAAAGAAGGAGAATGAGGGAGAGAGGGAGAGAGAGGGAGAGGGATTGAGAGAGGGAGAGGGATGGAGGAAAGGAGAGAGAGGGGAGAGGGAAAGGGAGAAGAGAGGAAGAGAGAAAGAGGAGGGAGAGGGATGGAGAGAGGGAGCAGGATGGAGGGAAGGAAGAAGGAGGGAGAGAGAGGGAAGAGAGAAAGGAAGAAGAAAGGAAGAGAGAGAGAGAGAGAGAGAGAGAGAGAGAGAGAGAGAGAGAGAGAGAGAATATGAATGAACTATAGCCCAAGGTCCCTGATAGATATAGACTCAAAAACTACCCAATAAAGTACTTGCAAACAGAATACAGGCATACGTTAAAAAGATTACACATCATGGCCAAGTTGTCTTTATCCCTAAAACACAAAGCTGGCTCAACATATGCAAGTCAATAAATGTAATAAACTACATAGACTGATTTAAAGACAAAAAACACATGATGTCTGAATAGATGCAAAACAAATCCTTTGACAAAATTCAACATGACTTCATGATAAAAGCCATAAAGAATGTAGGAGCAAAGAGAACAAACCTCAACAGAAAAGTTATACTCAAGAAACTCTCAGCCAAGATAATTCTAAATGGAGAAAAGCTTGAAGCAATCCAACTCAAGTCGGGAACAAGACATGGTTATCTATTGTGCATAATCCCATTCAACACTATGCTAAAAGGACTATCCAGAGCAATAAGGTAAGAGAAGGGAATTAAAGGGATACAAATAGAGAAAGAAGAAGTCAAATTAACCCTATTTGCAGATGACATGATATAATACACAAGAAATCCCAAAAGGTCTACCATAAACACTTCAAAGAATAAACAAATTCAACAATGTGGTAGGAGAAAAAACATTGCACCAATCAATAGCTATTCTACAAGCCAACAACAAACACAGAGAATGAGATCATGAACATACTTACATTCACAGTAGCCTCAAAGGAAATGAAATATTTAAGGGTAGAACTAACAAGGAAGTGAAGGACCTCTACAATGGAAATGTCAAACCTCTGTAGAGAGTGAGAAAGACACTAGAAAATAAAAATATATGCCATGCTCATGGATGGGTAGAATTAAAATTGTGAAAAATAACCATTTAACCAAAAGCTATCTACAGATTCAATATAATCTCAGTATCTCCTTGTTTCCAGAAATAGAAAAAAAACTATCCTAAAATTAAAAACAATGACAGATGGATTACTCTGTTAGATCTTAAGATATATCATAGAGCATAGTAATAAAAACAATATGATACAGTCACAAAATAGACATGTAGAACAAAAGAGAAGACCCTAACATGAGTACATGTAACTTCAGCCACTTAATACTTGACAAAGATGCCAAAAAAAATTCACTGAAAAAAAGAAAGCATCATCAACATATAATGTTGAGCATACAGATGTCCACGTACAGAAGAATGAAACTAGACCAGCATTTATCACCTTGCATAGAAACTAACTTCCGGTGAATCAAAGACCTAAACATGAAACCTAAAAACACCGAAACAGCTAGATGAAAACATAGCCAGTACCCTATATGATATAGGTGTAGGAAAGGACTTCATGAATAGGACTTCATTTGCATCCCCCCCCAAAAGTCAACAGCTGACAAGTGGGACTTCATAAAAGCCAAAAGAACTTCTGCAAAGCAAGTGAAACAATCCAACCAAACGAGGAGGAAGTCAGCAGGTACCAGAAACCTAACTAACTACTTGGTGCTAGTAAAGTCATGGCTCTTGGAGAAGAACCTACAACCTCTACTTTACCAAACCAGCATAATCTTTAACCACATTCCAAACATTTACCTTTATACCCACAGGTACCTATGGTCCTCACCCCTCAGCAAGGCAACTTCTTTTTCCAACAGGTGGAGACTATTAAAGAAAACCACAACCAATCAACATGCAGAGGTGTAGAGCCCAGTTCTAAGGTAATACACAGGAAAAGACTAATGAGACAAAAATATTGCCCAAAACAAAGCATTACGAGACAAATCTATAAAAACATCATGAGTTCTTTTATATTGTCTATTTACTATTGATCATGGACTCTATCTTTAAGTAAAATTTATATACCCAGTGAGACTCTATTGGAAAAATTTTTTTCTCCTTTGCAAGCAGTTGTCAATTAGAGATAGCTTCTTGGTTAAGGATAAGAGATTGTGTGTCATATTCCCCATCTCAGTGCTGGGAACCTGTCTGGCTTGAACTTGCAGGCCCTGCGCATGCTGCTGCCCTGGTCTCTGTGGGGTCATTTGTGTGTCAGTCCTGACGTTCGTGAAAGACACTGTTTCTTCAGAATTGCCAGTCACTTCTGGCTCTTAGAATCATTCATTCCCCTGGGCCCCAAGGAGAAGGGCTTTGATGAAGATATACCATTTAGGACTGATCGTTATAAGGTTGCTCACTCTCTGCACATTGTCCTGTTGTGGGTCTCTGTATTTGTTCCCATGTATTTGCAAGATGATGCTTTTCTGATCATGGTTGAGGAAGACATGGGTCTAGAAATATAGGAGAGTGTCATTAAGAGTCATTGCTGTTTCTTTAACAGGACAATAGGATCTGTTTTTTCTCTAGGCCCACAAGGCCATAAATTTGAAAGACAACCTTATGGGAGGATTTGGAGGAAAAGGAGAAATCTTGTAATTATATGGTAATCTCAAGACAAATTGAGGGGAGGAGAAAGGAATATTATCAAAACACATTGTGTGAAATTCTTAAAGCATCGATAAAAGTATATTATTTCATGTTGGTGCCTTTGGATCCCCTTCCCTTAGCTGAACTGACTAGTCAGGCCTCAGTGAGAGAGAATGCTTTTAGTCCTACCATGACTTGATGTCCCAGAGCAGGTAGGAATCCAAGGGGACTTCCCTTCTCTGAGGAGAAGGGCTGAGGGTAAGACTGGGAGGAGAGAAAGGAGAGGCCTGGGACAAGGATGTAAAGTGAATAAATAAATTAATGGAGAAAATGGAGGGAGAGAGAGAGAGAGAACACTATCACAATTGCCTTAAAAAATCTTAATGTTTACATTAATGTACCACGATGTGTCTGACATTATTCCAAGAACTTATATAAAGTAATATGTTCTAAATGACACATATAACCTACACAATTCTTATATATGTTTATGGCTAAAAGTATGATAATTAGCATATATAATACATGATATTATATGCCTTTTTCTTAATTATAGGAGGGTTTTTAAATACAGATTATTTTTTAATCCCAGATTATTTTTTAATCTGTATTTTTTAATACAGATTAATTTTTTTAAGTTGACCAAAGTATGAGGCACATATTGCCAAGCAGTCGTAGGAAGCAGCTATAAAATAAACCGTAGAAACATATTAAGAACATCAGTACTTACAAGAAATAAAAATTAACTATTCCAGATGAAAGGCTAGGCTAATCCTGTAAGATCTGGGGTATGGTGTTTCCAACAGGCATCAAATGTTAAGACTGTAGAAGATGGAAGCAGGGTGATAAGATATGCTGGAAATCTAACAAAGAATTTCAGAATACTGATGCTTACTCTCCTCCTCTAGGAGTGTGCCCAGTACCTTCCAGTAGGGATGAAGCTTCTAGTTGGGCATCAGCTTTATTTCTCCATGTTCAATGACATAAATAAGCTATGTCCCCAGCAATAGGGCCTTACCATCATGTTACAGAGAGTAATCAATAGCCTTGGCAATAGCCTGTGATGTTCAGGGGTATCCACAGGACCCCTTTGTCCAATGGTTCATGATATAACCCCTTTATGACACTGGAGGGCTTACTCGATGTCTTTAACTGTCTAGTTTGATATTGTCTCTCCTATAATATGCCACTCCATCTAATTTCCTTTGATATGTGTATATATTTCAGGGAGCTTCTTACAAAGGGTTTCCATATGGCCTTTCAAATGGCCTTTAGGGTTAATTGTCCCACCCCATGTCTCCTCAATTACCATAAACTCTCACCTCTCTCCCCACTTAATGCTAATCTTGTTTCCCTTTTATTTCTTTACAGCACTATATTCTATTTCTCCTTCTTTATTAGATCCTCTCCATCCCAGGCTCTTACTTAGTACCAGTGGCCTATCCCCAAGATGTGCTCATGCAATAATGGCACAAATATGAGATTAACTGTCTTAGTTAGGGTGTTATTGCTGTGAAAAGACACCATGACAGAAGCAACTGTTATGAGGGGCAACATTTTATTTCATCCGGCTTACAGGTTCAGAGATTCAGCCCATCATCATCGGGGCAGGCAGACATGGGGCTGGAGAAGGAGTTGAGAGTTCTACATCTAGATCTGAAGGCATCCAGGAAGAATGTCTCTCTCTTCCTTTGTGGGTTAAGCATAGGACCTCAAAGTCTACCTCTACAATGACACAATTCCTCCAACAAGGCCATATCTCCTAATAGTGTCACTCCCCGTGGGCCAAACATTCAAACACATGTGTCTATGGGGAGACAAACTTACTCAAGCTACTATATTAACTAACCACTTTTTTATTAAATTTAAGGCCCTCTCAATGAAATGAAACCCACACTTGACACTACTCAAGTGACCAAGAGCCTGACCCTAGATAACACCTGGGCCTAGGGAAACCTACTGAAAGAACATAGCAATAACATGAGTCCTGGTGGCATATTGCTATACCCATTCTCATTCAGCCCACATCAGGGAATATTCTTGCAGTAGATAGGAATAAGCACAGAGACCCACAGGGGAACAATACAATATGCAGAGATTGAGAGACTTTGGAGCACTGAGCTGTGGATGGGATGTCTTCATCAAACCCCTCCCCTCCAGGCTCAGGGATCTGTGTGGAAGAGAACAAAAAGATTATAAAAAGGGACACAGAGGTGGGGTCTTACCCCTAAACAAGAAACTATTTACCATGATATCTACTGGCAAAGGGAAAATCAGTTCTCTCCAATGGAGTGCTACTGGGCCTATCAATCGCTCCATGGGAGGCCCCGTGCCCGGGAATAGTTGAGCACCAAAAAATGTTTTGTTTTGTTCTTTGCGTGGGTTTTTTTTTTTTTTTGCTTCGTTCTGTTTTGTTTTAGCATTTCTTGTTTTAATAGTTGTTTTGTTGTTGTTATTATTGTTTTAAAGAGAGAAAGAGAAAAAATAAACACGAAGTTGGGTGAGTAGGGAGGTGGGAAGGGTCAAGGGGAACTGGGGAGGGGAACCATGATCAAAATATATAGTATAAAATTTTAGTTAAAAAAAAACGAAGACAAAATAAATAAGTTATATCTCAAAATAGATAATAACATCATAATGACGAAATGGATAATTCACAAAACACCATAATCACTCCAAATTTGCAAAAAAAAATGATGTTTAAACATTATTATGTTTTTTATCTAAATGGCTGGAAAGATTGTTTACCAGGTTAAAGACACTTGCTGCCAAGCCAGATGACCTGAATCAAATCCCTGGGACCCATATTGTGTAGAGAAAGAACCTCTGGTCTCCATATGTATGCTGTGGTACATTAACACACAAGCACACACACATACACACACACACATCTACACATAATAAATTAATAAATATAATGTAACTTTTGAAGCGATAAAAGAGCTTTAGCGATCTGGGAGATGGTTCAGTCAATAGAATGATCAATGAACAATCAAGAGGACCCAAATGTAGTATCTATCATCCCGAGAAAAATCTAGACTCATCTGTGCCTATCTCCAGTCTAAGGACTGGTGAGGCAGAGGCCAACCAGTCTAGTGAAATCAGTGAGTTCCAGGAGCAATAAAGGAGTAAGACCCCGTCTCAAAAAATAAGGGGGAGATAGTTGAAGACCAAATGTGGCTTCACTCTGGTCTCTACATGCACATGCACCCACATGATCACAATCACACATGATGGCCATTGTGAGAACTACAACTAAATGTGTGGACTCCAAGGAGGAACAAGTCCACAACCTCGGTGAGATTGTTTAAACACATCCTTGTCTGTGATTAAGTGAAAATCCAAACAGAGCAAAGAATATAGAAGACCTAGTCAGATAGGCTGCCACACGTTGGTGGTCCCAATCCTTGGAAGATTGAGATGGGAGGACTGTGAGTTTGAGGATGTTACTAAAATTATTTCTTAGGTGAAGACTTATTCCCTCCGCCTCAGGTTCCAATAACAATGTGAAGCACAACTCTATGGAAGTTTGAGCTCTCTGGATTTCTTTCCCCACAAAGCACAGATGGATTACTTACAGGATTCTTAGTGCTCCCTCCCAACATGCCACACCAGAAAGTCTTTACCCAGCAGGGGATGAGGGCTTCCTCACAGCAACATAACTGAAGCTTAGACTCTCTCGGAGGTCATGTGTAGTTAGAGACTCAGGTGAGGGTTCAGTGGCCCTCCCCACCTCTCTATGAGGGGATGTAAATACTTAAAAAGCCAACTGTTATGATCTGTTGCAAGTGGGCACAGCTGAGTGCCATGGTGGCTGTTTGGCTCAGAGGACACTCCTATAAAACAGAGGCCAACCCCCATTACAAGTGAGTTGAAGCCCAACCTATACTATACAGTAACACACAGTTTTAAATCGTGTGTGTGTGTGTGTGTGTGTGTGTGTGTGTGTGTGTGTAATCACATAAACATGATTTTAAATTTTCAATAAGTATGTTTGCCTTAGTGAACATTTGTAACTTCACTTTGCAGTTATGGAAACATTTGTACCCAGTCCACATATGACTTGATTTGTGGCCCATTGAGTAGCTGAAGGAAAGTTGCCCTGTAGATATAATGCCATATCTCAGTTTTCTCTCCATTGCTGTGATTAAGATCATGGCCAAAGCAACTTGGGAGGAAAGGGTTTATTTCAACTTACAGTTGTGGATCATGAAGGGAAGTCAGGGCTGGATTGGAAGCAAAGGCTTACACACCCTTCTTTCTTATATGATGCAGGGCCAACTGCCCTGGGGTGGCCCCACCCACAGAAAACTGAGCCCTCTGACATTGATCATTAATTAAGAAAGTGCATGACAGACTTGCCTACAGACAATGGCATTTTCTCACCTGAACCTCTTATCCCTAGATGTCTCTAACTCATATCAGATTGAGGAAAAAAATACTAGCAAAGACAGCCTCTCAAAGCAGAATCTTTAAATTAAAAGCTAATCATCAAAAGGTTATTGTAAGTTTATCTCATATTTGAATATTAAGATACATTTTAGATAACTTACAGTCAAAAGAACAAGTAACTGTGGAAAATAAGAATTGTTGAAAATGATATAGATAATTCTGCTCTGATGGGGATGTTTTCTAGGCTTAACTCTGTCTAATCAGAGGAGGAAAACATGGAAGTTAATAAGCTGATTACAATCTGCAAGAGCAGAGAACACTGGTAGGAGAGATTAAAGAAAATAGAAGGATATAATTAAAGATAAGACCACAAATTAATAATATAGGAAGGAAATCTGTAACAGCAGAAAGCCAAAGGTGGTTTCTTGGAGAAACCTGATAGAAGAAAGACACCTCTGACTAGATTAATAAAAAGAAAAGGCACAAATAAACACATCACAGATAAAGAGGGGGCATCTGACCTTGCAGATAGCCATAGAATGAAATTATAAACATGGACAGAAATGATGAAGAACCTGAATCTAGAACACTTGGAAACTTGAATGGAAACATAAGTTTCTAGAGTATGTAAGAATAAATCTGATGGCAGCAAATGGAAAGAGTCCGTTTGTAAAGCGATTACAGAAGTCAAATCAGGATGGAGAATATTTTCAAAAAGAAACCGGAGCCTCCAGATGGTGTATGCACATGTACATGTGTGTGTGTGTGTGTGTGTGTGTGTGTGTGTGTGTGTGTATTATGTATGCATATGGTGTGTTTGTATGGTATGTGTATATGTGGTTATGTGGGTATGTGTGTCTATGTGCATGGTGTGTGTGTGTGTGTGTGTATGTGCATGTGTGCATGGTATGTGTGTGTGAGTATATGTGGGTATGTTGTGGAGTATGATGTATCTGTGGGTTGTGTGTATGATGTGAGCATGGTGTGTGTGTGTCTATGTGCATGGTGTGTGTGTATGGTTTATGTGTGTGTATGTGGTCTGTGTGTGTGATGTATGCATATGGTGTGTGTATGTGTGTGTGGTGTGTGTATATGTAGCTATGGTATGTGTGTGGGTGTGTGTGCATGATGTGCACGTGCATGGTGTGTGTGTATGGTGTGTGTATATGGTGTGTGTATGGTACATGTATATGCAGGTATTGTGTGGAGGTATGGTGCATATGTGGGTGTGTACATGATGTGCATGTGCATGGTATGTATGTGTGCATGTGTGTGTCTATGTGCATAGTGTGTATATGGTGTGTGTATGTGTGTGTATGGTGTGTGTGTCTTGGCATTTGTGGAGGTCAGAGAACAACCTCGGGTGCCAGCTCTTACCTCCCACCTTATTTGAAACAGGGCCCCATGCTGTTTGCCACTGCATATGTCAAGCTCTTTGGTCTCTGAGCTTCCTGGGATTTATCTGTTATCACTTCCCATCTTGCCTTCGGAACACTGGAGCACCCTGTTGTGTCTGGCTTTATGTGTGCTCTTGGGATGCAGACTCGGGTCCTCACACTTGCACAGCAAGCGCTTTACCCATCTCTCCAGCCCTCTCCCCTCCTCACTCGGCTCAGTGCCTTTTAACAGTGAATTCTAATAAGCATTCAAGGAGCCAACAATGATAATGATACACGAAGTATTTCTCGATGTAGATAAAGAAGATATGTTAATACCCAAACCCAACAAAGACAGCATGTGAAAGAATGTTTTTGGATAGCTCTCCATCAAAACTTCAGAGCTTGATGTTAGCAAACAGGTTTGCTGATGATAAATAAAGTTATCAGGACAAAGTGTCTTTATTCAGCAGATACAAGGTTGGTTGAATGGTTAAAAAAAAAATCTAATGAATTTACCATGTTAACGAAGTAGAGAAGTCATGTCATATAATGACATGCTATGGATGTGGGGAAAGCCTTTGGTTCAAGTTCACATCCTCTCAAGACTGCAGAAGCCTCAAGGTTTCAAAGAGCCCCTTTAAGCTTAGGCTGAAATACAGCCTTCTAACTGATCCAAGAGTATATATACTCTTGGATCAGTTAGAAGTCTGGAAGTACAGGCCTGTGAGCCCAGCTACTTGGGAAGCTGAAATGGGAGAGTTACAAGTTCAAGGTCTGCCCGGAGTACAGAGTGGTATTCAAGTCCACCTTGAAAATCTTAGTGAGACCCTGTCTCAAAATGAAAAGTTAAAAAGAAAGCTGGGGAAGAGCTCAGTGCTAAAGTGCTTGCCTAGCACACACAAGGTCTGCCATGTTCAATTCCTTGCACCACAGACATAAACAAACAAACAAACAAGAATGCATAGTGCAAACTGGATTGTCTCAGCTGAAATGTTACCAGAATTCTCTCTTCTTTAAAACTTACATTTGGTTTTAGTGTGTGTGTGTGTGTGTGTGTGTGTGTGTGTGTGTGTGTGTGAGTGTGTGTGTGTGTGTGTGTGTGTGTGTGTGTGTGTGTATGTGTACGCGCGCAAGCGCACACACACGTGCAAACTCAGGAAGCAAACTCAGGATGTCTGCACGAGCAGTTGGTGGCCTTAATCATTGAACCTTTTCTCCAGCACCCACAAAGTACTGCTTTCACGATCAGGAGTGAAGCGTCTCTGCTTCTGTCTCCTGCTGTATACACAGTCTTCTCTATGAAGGGAAGGAAAATAATGAAAGGTCTGCAGTCCAAAGGAGGCAATGAAACTGTTACTAAATTTGTGTGTTAATATTATTAACAACATAAAACTCCAGAGGTACATTTAGATTTGTTAGAATACAAGGTCAATTTACAAAGAAAAAAAAAACCCACACCATTTTTATTTCTCAACACAAACTTCTCAAAAATAAAACAATAAAATTGACCCATTATAGATCTACATTAAAGAAAAAATGAGTCCATGGCTGACAGAATAATGCCTTCCCAAAGACAGCTAAGCTCTATTTCCCAGAACCCATGAATATATTAGATTACACGGGAAAGGAGAATTTATAAGTACACATAAAATTATAGTTGACAATCACTGGACCTTGAGATAAATTATCCAGACAGGATCAAGGGAATTGGAAGGGTCCTTAAAGGGGAAAAGGAGGCCAAAGAGAACCAGAGAAGGCGGCATGAAGACAATTTAACTCGTGGCCTTGGCCTTGAAGATGGAGGCATTGGCCATGTGCCACAAAAATTCTCAAACCCTAGAAGCTGAGCTACCCCAGAAAATAGATTCTTCCATGCTCACAGAATTCTCTGCAGTGAATTCACTTATGCCAGCACCTCAATGCTTGCTCAGAGATCTTTGGATTCCAGAACAGTAAGATAATGAATTTGTGTTGTATTAAGCCAAGTTTGTGGTTGCTGGTTGCAGCACCAACAGGAAACTGATTCAGAACCACGGAATAAATCTTTTCTTTTATATGTAAGGCTTTAAGGAGAAAGCTATAAAAATTTATTGAAGTACATTAAAGTACGGCTAAGTAAATGGGCTGAGAGACTCTTTCTCATAAAGATGCAAATTCTTGCTAAGCTGATCTATAGATTGAATTCTGTGCCAATAGAAACCTTAATAATTTTAAGGTGGAACTTGACAAGCTGATTCTAAAATTTCTTCAAAAATGTAGAGAGGTCCACTGGTAGCCAATGTACTCTTGAAGCTAAAGTTCTTTAAAATACATTGGAATAGGGTTCAGAAGATGATCCCATTCATAAAGTGTTTGTCATACAAGCATAAGGGCCCAAGTTCGATCCCTGGAACCCACTTTAAAAATCCAGGCATGGGGCTGGTGAGATGGCTCAGCGGGTTAGAGCACCCGACTGCTCTTCCGAAGGTGATGAGTTCAAATCCCAGCAACCACATGGTGGCTTACAACCACCCGTAATAAGATCTGACACCCTCCTCTGGTGCGTCTGAAGTCAGCTACAGCGTACTTATGAAGAATAATAAGAAATGAATCCTTGGACCGGAGAGACCAACCGGAGCAAGCCAGGCTGTCCAGAGCGAGCGGAGCCGACGGGGACGGCCAGAGCAAGCTGGGACGCCGGAGCTAGCAGGGCCGGAGCAAGTGGGGCCGAACGGGGACGGCCGGAATGAGCGGGGCCAAACCGGAGCAAGCAGAGCCGATCGGAGCGAGTGGGGCTGGCTGGAACAAGCCGGGGCCGTATGGGGCGGCCGGGAGCAAGTGGGGCTGGCCGGAGCGAGTT
Organism: Mus minutoides; assembly: GCA_902729485.2. Lineage (NCBI taxonomy): Eukaryota > Metazoa > Chordata > Mammalia > Rodentia > Muridae > Mus > Mus minutoides. The sequence continues at coordinate 1,111,614 of LR749511.1, read as the reverse complement.
GACCGGAACAAGGGAAAAAAAATCCAGGCATGGAAATAGACACTTGCTATGGGATTTCTGGAGAAGTGGTAAGAGGAGGATCTTTTCTGGCTAGTTAGTCTAGACAAGTCACTGAGCTCCAGATTCAATGAAAGATGCTGTCTCAAAATATAGAGAGTGATTGGAGAAGACAATGGACATGGACCTATGTTCTCCACATGTATGCACACATGGGAACTCATATTTGCACCCCACTACACATAATTATCACAATACTAAATAAATTAGTGTAGTATTACAAGTCTAAAAGTGAACATGTGCACAGATGTACACTTGGTTACTGAGAATACTACCTGCCTGTACTGGTAGGAGAAAAGATGGTTCCTCCTTTTCATAATTATAATGACCATTATATTGGTAGATTGTAATGTTATTTGAGTTCACTGAGAATCTAGATCTGGAAGCAAAATTTCCCTTGCCCCCATTTAAAACCAAAGCATATAGTGTTTATTTTATAGTGTATTCCAAGGCCCCTTGTCTGCAGACAGACTGATCCCTAACTCAAAGACAGGGAAGAAAATGAATAGCAAAACAGCCCAAAATTCAAAACATTGTGCCTGTGGCCACAGCTGGAGAGTCACCCATGTCTAACAGATATTACTAATGTTTGTCCCACAATATAAAAATGCCCACAGAGGAAAGAGAGAACAGAAGTTCAGCCATGGAAGTTGTTTCAAGGAGAGAAAACTCAATCAGAAATTCAGCTGACTGCCACAACTTCCATAGTCAGTTTCTGCTGGGTGTTATGAGGGCCTGATTTGATGTCATCTCTACCTGTTGTTGTTGTTGTTATTATTATTATTATTATTATTATTATTATTATTATTTTACCTGGAAGCCTTACCTGCTCTGCCTGTGACTCTCTGGGTAGGGAACTTTGGCTGCTACCTCAACAGAGCCTAGCCAGTTGATGTCCTCTGGATGTTTGCAAGCCCTATGTTTGATGCTTTTACTTTTCTTTTTTCTCTCTCCATTGGGTCAGTCCAGGAATCTCTACTGGATGCTGTAAGTGCCCAATGGGATGATGTTTTACCATCTCTTTGCTACCTCTTGCTGTTACTATTTATTTTCAATATTATATGTTATAATTTTGGAGTGGTATGAGGAGGATCTGACACAGATTGTTTTCTGTTGCTGTAACAAAACACCCAAGGCTAGATATTTTATAAAGACAAGTTTATTTAGCTCACAATTCAGGAAGTAAAGAAGCATGGTACCAATATCTGATCAGTGGGAATGAAGGCATCACATCATGACAGATGCCATCATCTGAGAGGGAGAGGGCACAATAAGACCAGAAGCCAGAGTCTAGGGGAAAGCCAGGCTCATGGTTTTCATGCTAGTTCTCTGATGAGAATTAGCCAGCTTTGCAAAGTCAATGTTAATTCCTTCTGAGAGAAATGCTGCTATCACTTGACCACCTTCAGAAGGTCCTACCTCTTAAAGGCTCCAAACCCTAAGTACTGACATACTGGGAACATAATTACAGCACATGGTCTTTGGGGGATACTCTTGAAATAAATGGAAGGCACAATGCGTTGTTGTAAGATTATTCAACCTAGCAATGGTGCCAGTCATTATGTTTACAATACATGAAAACAGCTTCTAATGTGAATCTCACTTCTACTTGGATCACAGAGGTTGTCTCTTGAAGGGAAGAGGGAAGAAAGGGATGTGGCCCAGAAGTCTACAGAGGATGACAGGGGCTTTAACAGAGACGTTACCTCAATGAAACTCAGTTGTGTTAGTGTCAGCTTGACAGAATCTAGAATAACCTGGGCGAGTGGCCTCTGAGTATGCCTATGAGGATTAACTTTATTATGTTAGTTGATATGGGAAGACTCATCTTAATTGTAGGTGGTCAGGGGGTCCTGAATAGTATAAAACAGAGAAAATGAACTGAGCACTAGCCTACATTTTCTCACTGCTCTCTGCTTCCTGATAATGGATTAAACAGCCCCAATCATGTTCTTGCTGCCACGCCTTCCCACCATGCCTTCCCAACTGTGGTCCAGAATAAACATTGTATCTTTCGAGTTGCTTTTATCAAGGTTTTTGTTTTTTCATAGAGAAGGAGCAGAAACAAAGATGCAAGCTTTTCTCGAAATATAAAATATGCTCTAGAATGTTTCCTAACAAAAAGAAATGTACTGGCTAGTTTTGTGTCAACTTGACACAGCTGGAATTATCACAGTGAAAGGAGTTTCAGTTGGGAAAATGCCTCCATGAGATTCAACTGCAAGGAATTTTCTCGATTAGTGATCAAGGTGGGGGTGTCCCCTTGTGGGTGGTGCCATCTCCGGGCTGGTAGTCTTGGTTCTATAAGAGAGCAGGCTGAGCAAGCCAGGGGAAGCAAGCCAGTAAAGAACATCCTTCCATGGCCTCTGAATCAGCTCCTGCTCCCTGACCTGCTTGAGTTCCAGTCCTGACATCCTTTGGTTATTAACAGCAATGTGGAAAATGTAAGCTGAATAAACCCTTTCCTCCCCAACTTGCTTCTTGGTCATGATGTTTGTGCAGGAATAGAAACCCTGACTAAGACAAGAAATAATCCTAAATTGAACCGAGAGTGGGGGGTTCTAGTGTGGCATGCCATGCAATAGAATATTATACAGTGGCTTAGTATGCAACAACCAGCCCAGAAAAGAGGATTGTGGTGATTTGAATAGGTATGTACCCCATAGGCTGACATGTCTGAATACTTGGCCCATAGGGAGTGACACTATTAAGAGGTGTGCCATTGTTGGAGAAACTGTGACCTTGTTGGAAGAAGTGTGTCACTGTGGGAGTAGGCCTTGAGGTCCCTTATGCTCAAATTCTGTCCAGTGTGAAGTCTAATCTCCTTCTGATGCCAACAAATGAAGATGTAGAACTTTTGGCTCCTCAGGTACCATGTCTGCCTGAACACTACTATGCCTTCTTCCATGATGATAATGGACTAAACCTCTGAAACTGTAAGCCAACCCCAATTAAATGTTTTCCTTTATATGAGTTGCCATGGTTATGGTGTTTCTTTATAGCAATGAAACCCTAACAAACAGAAGGACAGAAATGAACAATAGGTTTCATTTTAAGCACTTGAAATTCCAAACGTAAATTGATACATTTACAAGAGATATGTACACAAGTAGAAAACATTTAAAAAACAAGAAAGAAAAGATAAATGAATAATGAACACAAAAGTTAGCACACTGAGGGAAAAATGATAGGGCTTGTGAGAAGAAAACCATAGTTTTGGGAATTAAGTGATGTTCTATTTCTTTACTTGTATAGTGGAAACTTATTTCTATGTCTTTTTCCAAAAAAAATTCAATACTCAAGTCAGGTGACAAGCATTGTTACAAACATGGCTTTTGGGGAAAGGATGTCCTTTGGCACTGACTGAGAAAACCATAAAGAATCCTTCCTTTCTTCCTTCACCTTTGTAATTTAGTTTGCCATTTCAAACCTGCTGATTAATCACACCATGCTTCTGGTAGCCACCCAGGACAGCGCCTCCCTAAAACGAGTGAAGTCATAGAGATTTCAGAACCTTGGACAGCTCTCTAAGGGTCCTCAGCACCGTGGACAGCACCTCGCAGGTTTTTTCTTTCAGCACCGAGGACAGAGATCGCACCTAACCCCCATTTAGAGAGTCCCTACAGTGGTTCTCAACCTTCCAAATGCTGAGACCCTTTAATACAATTTCTCACGTTGTGTTGACTCCAACCATAATTTTTTTTGCCGATTCATAATTGTAATTTGCGACTGTTATGGATTGTAATATAAATATTTGTATTTTCCTATGATCTTAAGGGACTCTTGTGAAAAGTTCTTTAGAACACTCAAAGGGGTCTTAACTCACAGGTTGAAAACTGCTGTTAGAGGTGGCAGATGGGAGTAAGTCAAGACGTAACCAGATTCATCTCTCTCTCCCCCACTAAGCTGGTAGGCAACTGAAAAATAGAACCCAGAACTCCTCGTCCCTGGTCTAACGTTAAGCCCATCTTTCCTGGCTTTGTTTAAATGCACAAGAACTTTCAAAGGAGAGGTTCCCAAGAGGCAAGAGTCATATGTGGCTTTCTATGAGAGGTGAACTTTGCAGCTGGCCTTGCCAGGCTCAAATCTTGACTCTGCCCTTGCCAGCCTAGTGAACCCCTGTGATATTTCATTGTGGACTGTGTTTCTGAGAGAATTCAGCAATGCAAAGTGGAAGTTGACAGCAATGTGTACAACTAAAAAAGGAGATTTCCAAAGCTTTTCCCCACCCCCTTGGTGAATTTCAATCAGAAAGATACCATTTTATGGAAAGAGATGCTAAAACAATATTATTTCATATTCTCTTCTTTGGAAATAAACCAAGGAAAATTACCACACAAAGCCTTGGCCTCTTGTGACTACAAAGCATCAGAGGATGTCTTAGCTTTGTCCAGCTCTGCTTATTTCAGATAGTCAATGATTCAGTGACCATTGTCTAACAGGTCCTATGTTTGCTGTGCCATGAGAAGCCAGAGAAAGACATGTGATACTGTGTTTCCAAAAGATCTCAATGGGAACCAATGGATGCCATGGCACAAACCTTTAATCTCAGCACTCAGGAGGCAGAGGCAGAGGCAGAGGCAGAGGCAGAGGCAGAGGCAGAGGCAGAGGCAGAGGCAGAGGCAGAGGCAGAGGCAGAGGCAGAGGCAGAGGCAGAGGCAGAGGCAGAGGCAGAGGCAGATAAGTCTCAAGTTTGAAGCCATCCTGGGCTACATAATGAATTCAAGACCAAAGAACTTCACAGTGAGACTCTGTTTCAAAAATAGAAAGTCCAGAGAGTCTCAAAGGTCAAGAATCATGAACTGCACACAGAATTCCTAGAATTTACACAGAATGATGGATTCTTTTTAGATACCATTAGGTTCCTTATGCTATTGTTTTATGTAGATTTTTTACCTATATTCATAAGTACCCTGGTCTGTAATTCACATTTTTGCCTTATTTGTATGAAAATTGTTATAGATATATGGAATGAATAAGGGAATTATGGGAGTTAACATAGTTTAAGTATAGTGAAAGTGGCTAGGTTTTAGAAGTTAGACAAGACTGAAGTGTGAACTTGCCTGAACTTTGTCCCTTTCACTGAGCTCTGATAACTGATATTGCCTATGGTAGTTGGTATATTAAATTTTCCCTTTTATTCTTATATTGATTTTGGCAACATACTTCCACTGGGAAATCGTCTCTGTCCTTGAGATTTGCAATGTCTTATCATATGCTTACTTATTCTTCTTTCATAATTATTTTTATTTCCCCTGTCTCTGCACTTAAGCTGACCAATGTCTGTTTTCTCATTTCAGTCCTGTCTAATTTTACTCTTTCTTTATATTCCCTATAGTTGAACACATGAAGGTTTCTTATTCTTATTTTATTAGCTACCTTGAAGAACTAGCTCGTGCACTTACTTCTTTCCACTTTTTAATTTTTATTTTGTTATGAGACAAGATCTCACTGTGGAGCCCTGGCTGTCCTGGAACTCTCTATGCAGACCAGAATGGCCTTGAATTTACAAAGAATAGCATGCTTCTACCTCCTGGGTGCTGGGATTAACAGGATGCCCAGCTTGATTTCTTTTCTTCCATTAGTTTCAGTCTTTATCAATCTCCTCCTTCTTATCTCTTATTGATTCTCCTAAATTCTTGAGACAAATGGTAAAAATGAAGTCATGTTCACCCTCTTTCAGTGAAGGTATTTGAGCATATGTCTAAGTAGGATTAACTTTGTTTCTCACACTTTAATACATAGTGTTCTCTTTGCTTCCTCAAAAGTCCATATTTTTCTATATATCTTCTCTCTGATCCAAGGTTGTGTAGGGTATTAAAATTTTGAAGTAAAGTATTTGAGCTTTTTCCCCTTCCCCCTTCATTATTTACTGCTACCCGCGCAGGGTGTAGTCATAATATGCAGCCTTTGAAAACCTTAATTTTTGTGTTTCTGAATTTTTATGTTTTATGTCCTAGTCCATGTTGGTTACCATAAGTGGGCTTTGGAAATGTTGCATTCTCCATTGTATATCTCACAACTACATTCACTGTTTACATTTTGTAATTCTGATGTCATTCATTTGGGTTTTGTTATTTTTCTTAAAGTTTTCAAATGTATAAAAAAGTAGAGAGTTTAGCAGAGTCATGGATAGCCCAGGTTGACCTTGAACTCACTACATGTGTATCCTACAATGACCTTGAACTTTTAGTCCTTGTATTGTTAATGTCTCAGTGTTGGGATTACAGGTGTGTGCCATCAGACTAAGTTATTTGTGCCCATTGACAAAAGAAGTGTACAGTTATCTTGAACTAATTTTATTTTTATCAAGTTGTCTTTTATTTCCTAAGCTTTTATTTTTATGTTTAAGTTCTTCTATTTTTAAGTACAGATTATGTATTGCTTCATTGCAGAATATTCTAATTAATCCATCCATTTAAATGTGTTTGACAATTTTTTGAGGTAGTTATTTGCCAGTCCTACTTTACTTTCACTTCGTTAAATTCTTTTAGGCACAGTCTCACTATGTGGACCAAGCTGGCATCTAATGCATAGATAATTTGCCAGCTTCTGCCTAATAAGTGCTGGAATTAAAGCCTTGCTACCACACCCAGCATTCACTTTATTCTAATAACTATTTTCCTAGCCATTTATTTGAAATACTTTTAATATTTTAATATTAAATATGTTTTAGTATTTTGATATTAATATTAATTGATAAAATAACATTAATCAATGCTAATATTACATACAGAAATATTTTAATACTTCTAGTAAGTGCATTTATTCTTTGGTTCATTTTATATATAATTAGTATAAAAGTGTCTGCATTTTGTTATAATTTTTTTGTTGTGTGTGCATGTATGTGCATATGCATGTGCATGTATGCATGTGAAGAGGCCAGGGACCAGTTTCAAGCATTGTTCCTTGGAAGCTATCCATCTTTTGCTTTTGAGACAGGGTCTATCACTGGCCTGGAGCTTCTCAAATGGACTAGGCTGCCTGGCCAGTGAGCCTTGAGGATCTGCTCGTCTCTGCTTTTCCAGCTCTTGGATTACAAGCATCTCCCACTATGGCTGGCTTTTAAAACTGCGGGTTCCAGAGATTGAACTCAGGTTCTTATGTTTGCAAAGCCAGCACTGTATCAACTGTATCATCTCTCTAGGTCCACTGTCTGTTGTTTAGTGGGAGATTTCTATTTTTTCCATTTTACACTAACCTACTGATTGGTTCATTTTAGGTAGTTTTTCTTGGATCCCTGGATAGACTGAAACTCACCATCCTTCTGTCTCAGCTTCCCAGGTACAGAGATTACAGGTATGCTTTGCTGTAGGCATATATTTTTCACAATCTACTTTAATAAGCGTTCAACCTCCCCTCTAGCCCACCATGCACCAGAGGAAGTGGAAAAGAAAGGTTCTTAGGATACAGGGAATGTGCACCTATTCAGAAATAGTTCTTTGGGGTGATTACAATCTTTGTTGCTTTTGGTCCACTCCACTAGCAAACATCAAACACAAATCAGCTACAGTTCGGTCCACTGGGCAGACACCACACATGAATGAGCAAGGGCAGTTCAAGCCAGAAGAAACTAAGAGGCTTGCCAATCAGCCTGAGTCTGCAGAAGTGGCAAGAAACTGCATGAGTCTCACTAGAAGTTCTTTGGTGAGTTTCTCCCTATGATGTCACCACAAGCAAAGCTCAGCAATGCAATGTAAGGTGAATCAATACATGTGTGTTCTCAGTGAAGACTAGTAGGCAGAGCAAAGTTAACCAGTGCTTGAGCTCCCATTGTTTCCCTTGGTCTAGCCTGGGCATTGTACCAGAGTTGAGATAGGTGGATTGCATACACATCCTCTCTCTCTTTTGGAAGTGACTGCTATACTGAAGGAAGAAGCTGTTTAAAATAGGGGACAGTTGGAGTGATGTCTCAGAGCCAGCTTTGGGGCCCAGGAAGGCTTTCTGGAGGAAATGAACAAAGAACTGGAGGGGGAGGAGCTTTTGGAGCCCTCTGGAAGGCTTTGCTCCCCTTCTTTTTCTTTGGGAATTGACAATGCACATAAAGATATAAACAAGATTCCCACGAGTCTTCAAAACAGCAGGGTTATGTACAGGGAGTCATGCTGCAAGTTGTTGCCAGGTTAGCTGATTTGCATGTGAAGGTGAAAATGGCAGAGGAGAGAACTAATCCTCCAAAAGCCCCACAAACTGAGCCAGAAGGTAGTGGCATACTGCTTTAATCCCAGTGCTTGGGAGGCAGAGGCAGGTGGATTTCTGTGAGTGCAAGGCCAGCCTGGTCTACCAGAGTGAATTCCAGGACAGCCAGGGCTACACAGAGAAACCCTGTCTCATAAACAAAAGACAAAACAAACAAACAAACAAACAAACAAAAAACCAAAAAAACATAACAAAACACCCATCTCCCCAAACAGAAAGCAACTTGTGGAGAGAAGGGTTGATTGGTCTTACAGGTTACAGTTCATCTTCACAGGAAGCTGAGACAGGAACTCGAGGCAGGAACCAATACAGAGGCCATGGAGAAATGTTGTTCACTGGATTTCTCAGTTTGTTTTCTTACTTCAGCACTACCTGCCTAGGGGTGGCACCACCCACAATGAGCTGGGCCCTCTCACCTAGTAATCGATCAAGAGGATGCTTCACAGCCTTGCCTAGAGGCTAATGTTCTCAGCTGAGTTTCCCTTTCTGTGGTGACTCTGTGTCTAGTTGATAAAATAAAAAGAAATAAAAACCAGGATGGGATTTCTACCTTGGCTGAGTGTTACCAGGACTAGAGCCTCTGCCAGGAAGCTTCCAAACCTCCTTCCTTTCTATTCTGCCAGCTCATCTCTGTTGTTTTGCTATAGAGAAAATAAGAAAGAAAATGAGCCCTTTCTTACCAAGTTAGATGAGGAGTTGCTGACAGCCTGAGGACCATGGCTGAGGCCTGATGTACAAGCCATGGTTGCTCCTCAGCCTGAGTGGGCTTTGGGGCTCCATCTTTGGGACATAATGGTTCTAATGATGGGTAGTTAGTCATCTTGGAAGATGCTTTGAGGGATAGGCTAGGATTCTCTGGCCAGGGGGAAATTTCTATGTTTGCCACTAACTTTTGCTAGCCCTTCCTAAATGGTATTATCTAGTGGCCTTAGCTCATTGAGGGGACCCTATTTCATCTCTAAGCTAAAAACCAGGGAATTTGATTGGGTCATTTTAAACATTGGCTGTAACTTGGTTGTAACTTCTCAATCAATTAATTTAAATTTTTTTTCTTTTTGCCATAAAAATATTTTAATTATTTCTTTGAGAATTTCTTTTTTGTTTTTACTTTAAGATTTTCTTTCTCACACAATACATCCTGATTTTTGTTACCCCCTCCTCAACTTCTCCCAGTTCCTCCCCACCTTCCCTTCCAACTGGATCCAGCCCTTTTCTGTCTGTCTTTAGAAAACAAGAAGGTTTCTATGGAATAATAATAAAGTAAAATATAATAAGGTAAAGCAAAATCTAACACACTGGTATTGGACAACATGAGCAGAAGGGAAATCATCTGAGAAGGCACAAGAGACAGACTCACTTATTCCTCAGACACACTGGGGAATCCCATAAAAACACCAAACTGGATGTTGTACTGTAAATACAAAGAACCTGTAGGGTAAGAAGAGAGAAGGGGGGGGGGAAAGAAGTGAAAACTAATAAGATAAAAAGGAAGACCCCCCGACATGACATGATGAAGTAAGAAACATTCCAAGATGATGCTGAACTTGTTTTCTGTTGGCCATCTACTGATAGACATGAAGCCTGCCCTTACGAGTCCTTTGTTTCCCTGGTGAGACTCCCTTGAAGGAAACTAAATTTTCATTTGCATGTGGCTATCAATTGGAGATTGATTTTGGAAATTGATTCTGGGTTTGGGGTGGAGTTCATATTTCCATTTCTTTCAGCCCTAGAGCCCCATCTGCTGCAGACTGATGCCAACTGTGCATGCTACCTCAGTCTCTGTGAGTTCATATATGCGTCCATTAGACTCTTACACTCTTTCTGCCTCCTCTTTTGTGGGATTTTTCTGCCCCCAGAGGAGAGGGATGTTGAGCCATTACCATTAGGGTTGAGTGCTCCAAGGTCTCTCAACTCTCCACACAATGTCAGGCTGTGGTCTCTCTGTATTTGTTCCCAACTACTGAGGAGGGAAGCTTCTCTGATGATGGCTGAGCAAGACACTGACCTGAATATAGCACAATGTCATTAAGAGTCATTTTATTGCTATGTTGTTGGCTCTTCTCTTCTCTTCTCTTCTCTTCTCTTCTCTTCTCTTCTCTTCTCTTCTCTTCTCTTCTCTTCTCTTCTCTTCTCGCCTCCTCTCCTCTCCTCTCCTCTCCTCTCCTCTCCTCTCCTCTCTTCTCCTCTCCCCTCCCCTCCTCTCCCCTTCCCTCCCCTTTCTTCTCTTTTAGAACGGTAGTTGGGTTTACCCTAGGTTCCTGGAGTATCTTGCTCACCTAAGCAGTGTCAGGTATGAGTTCCATCTTATGGAGTAAGCCTTGAGTCAAATCAGAAACTGCTTGGTTACCTCCACAAACTTTGTGGCACCATGGCACTCCCATATCTTGTAGGCAGGACACCATTGTTTATCAAAGGTTTTGTGGCTGGGTTAGTGTTGATATTTCTACTTTCCTAGCATTTAGAGAAACTTCCTATAACAAAGATGCTAGCACATAAGGGTGAAGGCTCTAAGTAGGCACCAGCTTAACTTCTCCATGTTCACATGTTAAGGTAACTTTTATTCTCCTGATGTAACTGTCATCTCCAAGGTTTACTGCTTTAGTTTGCTAATCGAGGCCTAGCACTGGAAGTGTCTAGCCTCCATAAAATCTTTATCTAGACCAAGAATGTTTTCAGCCTCTGAAACTTGCTGTTGAATAAGTTCACACTTTCTTGTTATTTCTGAGCTCTGGATGGCTGGTTCAACTCAGCTGTTTCAGCTCAAACTCCTCTCCAAGCTGACCAATTCAATCTGGATTCTCTCAATTTCTGACTTAATTGCTCTGTCTGGCCTCATAGTAACTTTGCTAATATGTTATAATGGCTCCCCCCTCTCTCTTTTGTTTTTTGTTTTTTGAGACAGGGTTTCTCTGTATAGCTCTGGCTGTCCTGGAACTCACTCTGTAGACTAGGCTGGCCTCGAACTCAGAAATCTGCCTGCTCTTCCTCGCAAGTGCTGGGATTAAAAGCATGTGCCATCACTGCCCGGCCTTCCTTCTCATTTTCTGTCTTCATCTTCACCCCACCCATGTCTATTTCTCTCTCTCTCTCTCTCTCTCTCTCTCTCTCCAATCTGTCTCTGTACACCTGTCCCAGTAAAACTGCTGCTTCTCTTCTCCCTCTCTCTTTGCCCTGCTTTCTTAAGTAGCTTCCCTTTTCTCTCTCACCTCATGAGAGTTTGGCCTATCCTATTCTGTCAAATCCTTCTCTGATTCATCATTTTGTCTGTCACTCAATTAGACATCACTTTCAAATATAGGTGCTTCCGTCTACAAACTAAATTTACCTTCATTGTTTGGGATTAAAGGTGTGTACCAAGAGCATGTCTGCATTCTAGCCAGATGGACTAAAAGTATGTGCTAAGGCCGAGTCACACCACAACTAGAAACACTTTTCCCCAGTAAATAACACAATCTCCAGGTTCACAGTGTGATCAAATATCCTGCAGCTTCACTGTGTCATACACTTGTTGTCTTCCGCAATGGGGCCTTGCCATCAGTTTGTGGAGAGCAAGCTATAGTCTTGGCAACAGCTTGGATTGTTTGGGCAGCTCCCATGTAACCCTTTTGGTTTACAGCTTGATTAGATATAGCCCAATCCTGGTACAGGGAGCTTCATTTGGTGACAAGTATTGTCCAGTCTCACCCATTACTTGGTGCTTTCATTTAGATTGCCTTTGTCTGTATATATATTTTAGGAAGCGTCTTCTGTATTTCGTTTCCATATTATCTCTCAAATATCTCTTAATTTTAGCTGTCTTTCTCCATATTTTCTTATCTCTCTCTCTTCCCTTTCCTTTTCCATGTGGCTGTCCAGTTCTAGTCTCCTTCCTCTCATCAATCCATAATTATTATTTTCCCTTGCCTAGGGAGATTTATCTGCCCCTCCCTCACTACAGTCCTTTACTCTGTATCTAACCTCAGTCATTCTCTAGCTTGTAGCTTGATTATAAGCGACTTAATAGCTAATATTCACATATAAGCAATCACTCAGGATGATATTTTTAGTGCCACCCATTTGGCTGCAAATTTTATTATCTCATTTTTGCTTATAATGGCAGAATAATATTCACAGTGTAAATGAACCACTTTTTCTTTTCACATTCTTCTGTTGAGAGACATCTATGTTGTTTCCAATTTCTTTCTATTACAAATAGAGTCGCAACAAGCATAGTTGAGTAAGTATCCTTGTTATATGATGAAGAGTCCTTTGGGTATATGCCCAAGAATGGTATAACTTTATCTTGAGTTAGATTCCCAGCTCTCTCAGGAGCTGCCACACTGATTTTTGTAGTGACTGTACAACCTTGTATTCCAACCAGCAATGGATAAATTTTCTCTTTATCCCAAATGTTCACCATCATGAGCTGTCACTTTTGTTTTTGATCTTAACCACTCTAACAGGTATAGCATGAAATATCAAAGTAGTTTTGAATTGCATTTCTCTGATGACGTTGAACATTTCTTTACGTGTTGCTTAACCTCTGCAGTTCACTCTTTTGAGGATTCTATTTAGGTTTGTACCCTATTTTTAATTGGGTTGTTTTCTTTATATATCTAGTTTTTAAAAAAATTTTAATATATTTTGGATATTAGTTCTCTATCAGTTGTATAGTTGGTAAAAAATATTTTACCATTCTGAAGGCTGTTGCTTTGTCTGATGAAGGAGTCCTTTGCCAGATATAAGATTCAGTCTCATGAGGTTCTGGTTATTTATTTTTGATCTTAGTGCCTGTGGCAACAGGATAACTAAAATAAGCTTGAACAATAAAAGAACTGATGGAGGTTTCACCATCCCCAATTACAAGTTGTACTACAAAGCAACTGTAATGAAAACAACATAGTATCAGCACAAAAATAGACATATTGGTCAATGGAATCTAATTGAAAACCTAGACGTAAAGCCATGCAACTATGGACACATGATTTTTGAAAAATAAGCCAAAAATACCCCACTTGCTTTGTGTCAATTGAAGTGGTAAATTTGGGAGAAAGTTTCATGAGGGGCAGCGAAAAAGGTAAATTCTTTTGTTTGGGGGTGAAATGTTCTGTAGATATCTGTTGGGTCCATTGGGCTATAACACCAGTTAGCTTTAGAATTGCTCTATTTAGCTTTTGTCTCAATGACCTGTCCATTGGTGATAGTAGGGTATTTACGTCTCACACTATCTGTGTGTGAAGGTTAATATGTGATTTAAGATGTAGTAATAATTTTTTTAAATGATATTGTGTACCCTTGTGTTTGATGCATAGATGTTAAGAATTACAACATCTTCATGGATTTTTTTTCTTTCCATATGTATTGTCATACATTGTTTCAAAAGTTAGTTTTGAAGTCTATTTTATCAGATATTAAAATGGTTACACCTAACTCAGTCCAAAAAGGATATGCATGGTATGTACTCAATTACAAGCAGATATTAGCAATAAAATTATTCCACAGATCCAAAGAAGCTAAACAAGAAGGAAGGCATAAGCAAGGATGCTTGAATCTCACTTAGAAGACAGATTAGAAGGCTGTCATAAGAGACAGATAAAGCAAGAGACCTGGGTAGGAGAGGGGATGTCCTTGAGGTATGTTCTAGTTGAGCAACATTGTCTGGTCTCAGTGGGAGAAGATGCTCCTAGCCTCACAGAGACTTAATGTGCCAGGGTAGGGGAGATAACAAGGATGACTCCCATCTATTCAGAGGAGAAAAGGAGGGGGTGGGGGAAAGGATTGTGGGAACGAGTGACTGGGTGGGGGACAGTGAGTGGGATGTAAAGTTAATATAATAATAATAATAATTATTATTATTAGTTACACCTGCTTTCTTAAATCCATTTGCTTATATTATCCTTTTTCTTTCTTTTTTTTTTTTTACCCAAGGTGATGTCTAACTTTGATGTTAATGTGTGCGTTTTGGAGCCTATATATTTCCACATCTATTCTTTTAGTCTGTGTCTTTTTATTGGGGAATTGAGAACATTGGTGTTGAGATATAAATGAGAGTATTTGTTAAATTCTTGTCATTTTGTTGTTGTTGTTGGTGGTGGTGGTGGTGTGTGTGTGTGTGTGTGTGTGTGTGTGTATTTCCCCTTATTTTGATTTGCTGGTCTAGGATTATTTATTTTTTGTGTTTTCTTGGGTATAGTTAACCTCTTTGGGTTGGAGATTTTCATCAATCACCTTCCGTATGTCTGAATTTGTAGATAGATATTGCTTAAATTTACTTTTTCATGTAAAGTCTTATTTTTCTCCATTTATGGAAATTTAAATTTTGTTGGGTGTAGTACTCTGGTCTACCATTGGTGGTCTTTTAGAGTCTGAAGCACATCAGTCCAGACCTTTCTGTCTTTTAGAGTCTTCATTAAGAAGTTGTGTATAATTCTAATGTTATATGTTACTTGGTCTTTTCTCCTTGATGCTTATAATGTTTTCTTTGTTCTGTATGTTTAGTGTTTTGATTATTATGTGCCAAGGAGACATTCTTTTCTGGTCCAACCTACTTGGTGTTATGTTCCTTGTACTTTGATAGGCACCTCCTTCTTTAGGTTAGGGTAATTTTCTTCTATGATTTTTGTTGAAAATATTTTCTGTGCCTTTGACCTTTATTTTTTTCTCCTTCCTCTATTCCTATTATTTTTAGATTTGGTCTTTTTATAGTGTCCCAGATTTCCTGGATGTTTTGTGCCTAGAGTATTTTTAGAGTTAACATTCTCTTTGGCTGGGGTATTCATTTATTTTATTGTGTCTTCAGTGCCTGAGATTCTCTCTTCCATCTCTTGTATTCTGTTGATGAAGCTTGCCTCTGGTTCAAGTTCCTAAGTTTTTTCGTTTCTGGATTTCCCTCAGTTTGGGTTTTCTTTATTGATTCCATTTCTACTCTCTGGTCTTAAATTGTTCTACTCATTTTCTCCCACTGTTTGTTTGTTTGCATAGACTTCTTTAAGGGATTTATTAATTTTCTCTTTAAGGCCCTCTATGACATTCATAAAGACTAATTAAATGTCTCTTTCTTGTGTTTCAGCTGTGTTGCAGCGTCCATGGCCTGCCGTGGTAGGGTTGCTGGGCTCTCATGGAGACATGTTGTCCAGTTATTGTGTTTTTACACTGTCACCTAGGCATCTGGGGGTGGGATGACTGTAATTGTAGGTGCTCATATCTGGCCTTGTCTTTGTTATGTGGGTGTTTTGATCCTTGCTTTCTGTTGCCCTTTCTGTTCTTAGGAGAGAGTGCTGGCTGTGTGTTGCCTGGTTATCTGGGATCCTGACAGTGCAGCCACTGGGGATTCTGTATAAAATATGTCTATGTATTGGGAGCTGACACTTAGGAATGGGGATGGTATAGGAGATGATTAAGGGGATGCACTGGAGGGAGGGAAGCTACATTCCACCAGAATCTGCTTAGTCCCCTGTGAACAGGTTGGGGTTGGGGTTGGGCAGAGTGTGAGGAGAGGCCACAACAGGTGGACTACTACAGAGCTGGGGATGAGCCTGGGGATTGGATTTGGAAGAGCAGTGGGAGAGGTGAAAGATCTGAAATTACCCTCTTTGCTTCCTTTAAGAATTTCATACAGTATTTTTTTTTATCATATTCACCCTTCCCCCAACTCCTCCCTATCTACCCAACTTTTACTCCTTTCTTCCTTATTATTAATTATCATTATATCATTATACATTATATTATTATATAATTAATTAAAATGTATTATTACAATAAATAATTATTTAATTAATAATTATTTAATTGAAATTATTACTATTTTTTAATTCCATGAAGTCCAGGTTTTGTTGGCCAACTACTCTTTGTACTGGGGCCTGCCCTGGAATGTGGTTGCCCTACCAGGTGTCACACCATGCAAGAAAGCTGACCTTTCCTCTTACAGCAGCTATTCAATGCCAATAGCTTCTCAGGTACTTGTGCCCACCTCCCCCGCTCCATGCTGGGATTTCATCTAGCTTGCACTGTATGGGTCTTGTGCAAGTCGTCATAGAGATCCTATGAGTTTATGTGTGCATCTGCTCTGTTGTGTCTGGAAAACAATGCTTCCTTAAAGTCATCCACCACATTTGGCTCTTACAGTCTTTCCACACCCTCTTCTGAAAAGACCGTGAGCCCTGTGGGGAGGGGTATGATCTAGATGTCTCAGCGAGGGTAGAACACTCTACAGGTTCATATTCTTTGCATATTAAGTAGATGAAGATATCGGTGTGACTATCAGGCTAGTTATTATAGTGGCTAGCAGTGTTCACAGCTGGGTGAGACTGATGTGTTTGTTTAGATAGCTTCTCATGTTACACCATGTTGGTGTTTAGCTCACTATGTCTCCAAAGATGACCTTGAATTTTAGACTCTCTAGCATCTCCTTCCCAAATTCTGGGATTATGGGTGTGTAACATCGTGCCCAGTGTATGTGGTACTGAGGCTCCAACCCAGAGCTCTGTACATTCTAAGCAAGTACCCTACCAACTGAGCCGGCTGCCTCAGTGCTTCGTGTATTTTTTCTTTTTATTTACTTCTTCCTCTAATATTTCATCCTGACTGCCGTTTCCCCTCCATCCCCTCCTCCAAGTCTCTCTCCCCTACCTCCCTGGCTCCACTCTCTCACTTCACTTTCCTTCAGAAAAGAACAGGTCTTCCAGGGACATCAACCAAATATGGCATAACAAGCCACAATAAGACCAGGCACATATTCTCACATTAAGGCTGGACAAAGCAACCCAGTAGGAGAAAAAGGGTCTCAAAGGCAGGCAAAAGGGTCAGAGCAGCCCCATTTCCACTGTAATCCCACAAGAACGTCGAGCTAAACAACCATAACAGGCATGCAGAAGACCTAGGTCAGACCCCATATAGGAGCTCTGTGAGCCCCCTTGAGTCCCAGTCAGTTGATTCTGTGTGTGATGTTCTTGTGATGTCCTTGATCCCACTTGCTCCTCCAATCCTTCTTCCTCTTCGTCTGCTGGTTGTTTGCTTATTTTTAAGAGCAGAAGATTTTTTAAATTAAAAATATATTTTATTTTAGTGTGTATGTGTGTGTGTGTGTGTGTGTGTGTGTGTGTATGCCAAAATGTGCATTCATGTAGAAGTCAAGTCAAAGGAGTCAGTTCTCTTCTTCCACCATGAGGGTTCTGAGGAATCAAACTTAGATCAAGGGAATAGAGACAAGCACCTCTCTATGTAGAATCACCTCACCTGCCCTATTAAGTTTTATTAAATTAAGGTCAACAAGTGGCCCTTGACTCTGACTGTCCAACTACTGCCAACACTGGGTAGTGGGGAGGTGATGGGGAGAAAAGTCACCAATGCTATCTCTTGTCTACCAGTGGCCCCCATTCTCTCTGTTCCTCTTTCCATGAACAGGATCAGAAAATGTCCCTTAATCTTAATCGATGCCAAGTTTGTGTACTCAGAAGTAGAGTCTGGGGTCAGGGTGTCCTCTGCTGCTCATGGGGGCACAGACCTGGGTTGCAGTGACAACTTGTGTAATACCTTCAACCTTGTTGTCCAGGCTTTAGAACAGCTTCCAGTGGGCATCGTTCTTGCCTCTCCAGCCTGTTCATAAGACCCAATGGACACAGGTTTACTGACTGCAGCAGTCTCCTTGGGAGCTATCATCCTGTTTCTGATTGATTCTAACAGGAACCAGGGCTCCATAGGGGAATGCAATACAGATTTTGATGAGCCAGGTGGAAGATGGGCAGAGGATCAGGCCACCTTAAGAAACTTGAAGGAGTTACAGAGACAAAGTTTGGAGCATCCAGAGACTGCTGCACCCGGGGATCCATCCCATAATCAACCACCAAACCCAGACACTATTGCATATGCCAGCAAGATTTTGCTGAAAGAACCCTGATGTAGGTGTCTCCAGTGAGGCTATGCCAGTGCCTGGCAAACACAGAAGTGGATGCTCACAGTCAGTTATTGGATGGAACACAGGGTTCCCAACAGAGGAACTAGAGAAAGTACCCAAGGAGCTGAAGGGGTCTGCAACCCTATAGGTGGAACTAACCAGTACCCCCAGAGCTCATGTCTCTAGCTGCATATGTAGCAGAAGATGGCCTAGTTGGCCAAAATTGGAAAGAGAGGCCCCTTGGTCTTGCAAACTTGATATGCCCCAGTACAAGGGAACACCAGGGCCAAGAAGTGGGAGTGGTTGGGTTGGGGAGCAGAGGGGGGTATAGGGGACTTTCGGGATAGCATTTGAAATGTAAATGAAAAAATACCTAATAAAAATTGGAAAAAGAAAAAATAGAAAATTGAATATAATAATTTGCTTTTTCCTAGAGAAGAAAAGCATGGGACAGGATGGTGCCCTGAGGTACCTTGGCTTTGTCACCTGGGTCAGAGAGCTTTGTGGGGATAGCTGTAATCTGGTTTTGCCTTTAGCCACTTCTCCCACTTGCCAAGTGACCTTGACTCCAAGAAGATCCTGTTTATCCTTAATGGTGTTCCGACCATTAAAAATCTTCTAACCCTCAGGGCAGATCACATCCACCCCCAAAGAATCTTATTCTGACAATGGGCATGTGAATATCCTCTGCCCATATGGAGTGTCATGAACAGCATACTGACAAGTTTAAAGATTGGAAATACCTAGTGAGATCACTAGGACTTGGTAACCTATGTCCCCATGCCACCCACAACCTTGGAGGCCAGGAGCTCATGTTCCCTGAGCCTCTGTAAGACCACCCACAACCTTGGAGGCCAGGAGCTCATGTTCCCTGAGCCTCTGTAAGACCCAGTCTCTGGGTTCCCATCACTGGCTTGCCTCTTGTGTCTCAGAAGTTCTAAGCAACCTTCCTTTTTTTTTTTATTTTTTTATTACCTCAGGTCTTTGCATCACCACCAAACTTGGCAGACTCGTTCGTCTAAGTGTCTTTTGAATTTAATGCAGTAGCCACAAAAAAAGCTTGGGAAACATGTTGGATACTAGGTAGGCTCTGTAGGCTTCCATCTTCCTTCTCAATCTTTATGTCTTCCCCTCATCACATGGCCTCATCCTTCTGGCCTGTGCCTGGATGATGATGATGATGATGATGATGATGATGATGATGATGATGATGATGTTGCTTGCTGTTCATGATGAGGAGGAGGATCATGATGGAGGAGGAAGAGAAGGAGGAGATGAAGAAGAAGAAGAGGAGGAGGAGGAAGAGGAAGAGGAAGAAGACACAATTCCCTGCCTGCCATAGCCTGAAGTACCAACCATTGTGTGTTAATTTCAGATATCTTGGCTCCTCACTAACCAGGGACAATAATAGTGGCCTTCCATGGCCTTCATTGGGACTTCTCCAACTACAGCAATAGGCAAGTGCCCCTCAGACATGACACTCCAGCCTGGGGGACAAGGAAATTCTTTGAGGCACCATATATGGCACTGGATTCTTGGGAGGCAAAGAATGGCAGCTCAGACAAGAGGATCTGCTGGAGTCTGGATTTGAGGCTAGGGATGATGAGGAGGGGTCAGCCTTGCTAGTGGACTTTCAACATGAACATGCAAGGTCAGTGCGTTCAATAGAGAGCTCTGGCTTCCTGACAGAGAGGGGGCATGTTCAGCTGCAGGTGGGACCCCAGGAAGAGGTAATCTGCCAGACCCTGGTGCTCAATAGATGCTCCAGGATGTGCTACGGAGTCAAGTCAAAAGAGAGTCTAAATTAGTCTCTAGAACCAAGACTGCTCATTTCCCTGCATGCCTTTAGCCTGGAGCAGTGGCTTTTTAAATGGCTTTCTGGGACCTGATGCTGCTTCACCCACAGGTAGTTCCATTCTTGAGTGAGTTTGGGAGTCTCCCATAATAGTACTAATACTACTGTGGTCTCTCTCTCTCTCTCTCTCTCTCTCTCTCTCTCTCTCTCTGTGTGTGTGTGTGTGTGTGTGTGTGTGTGTGTGTGTGTGTGAGAGAGAGACAACCCTTGTTAGCAGACCAAAGCTTTTCAGAAGACCCATATTCTCCTCCGCTTAATTCAGTGTTGGTGAAATGGGGTACCCACAGAACACATTTGCTCATATATGAATAGTTTGGGAAACAGTGGGTAAGCTTTCTGCCCCGCATGGGGGTGCTTTTCTTGGAATCTGAAATGGCTGGAAGGTTGAAATGAAGGCAGACTACCCACCTCACTGATTGTATGGCTTTGGAACATGTCTAAGGCTGAAGCGAGCTCCTGTTTAGGGGGCTTCTACTGGCTACTTTTCCTGTAGGTGTTCTAAAATACTCGGAGACAAAGCAACTTGAGGAAGGAAAGGCTTATTTTGACTCCCCCTTCCAGGGTAGATAGCTCATCATTATGAGGACAGCATAATGGCAGGGGCTAGAGAGTAAACACTAGTGCCCAGCTCATTTTCTGCCTTTTAGTCAGTCCAGGACTCCAGCCCAAAGAAAGCTGCTGTCCACCGTTAAGGTGGGTCTTCCTTCAACTTACTGTAGGCGATCCCTCTGAGCTGTGCCAATTCTAGATTCTATCAAGTTGACAATCAGTATTAACCATCCCAGGGCTCCCCAGTGGGAAGACTCCACTCTGCTCCTGCTTCCAGCTGGGGCTATGAGAGAACTCAGCTTCCCCTGCAGAATGTGGGGATAGTTCTGTACCCTCTGCCTGCATTCAGAGATGGAGATAGGATTGTGACAATGCTTTTGGCACTGCCACCAATTCATGATGTCCAGGGAGCCTCTGACAGTGCTGGCTTCTTCTCAGCCAAAAGAAATAGCCCTGAGCTAGTAGTGGCACCAGCCTGGGATACTTGGCACAGAGTGCTGTACTTGCCTCTCTTGCTTCTTCCCTCCCTGCCTCCTTCCTTCTTCAGTCCTTTCAGTAGCAGCCCCTGTGGTCAGATGACACACAGTGGGGTGTGTGTGTGAAGAAGTTCTGTCCTCTTGCATTGTGGGGCTAGGATATGCCCTCTCTGGTGAAAGGGCTGGAGGAAGGGCTGCAGACATGTGTGTACAGAACAGAACAAACAAGTAGGCGGCAGAGTTATAAAACCAGGATGTGTTTTATTAGCTAATAAGATGCATCTGTTTTTATTAAAGAGAGAGCCAAAGCGGAAGGGAGGTCTAGGGTTGACTCCCGAATGGGGCACAGAGAGGCTGTAAGCCCCTACTCACTGGCCACAGCTGTGCCCTGAATTGATGCCCTCAAAGCCTTTCTGACCTTGTCTCAGCTCCTCCTTGAACCTCTTACTCATGCTCAAGTCTAGTCAAGATGCCCCAGGGTTACACCTACGAACCTGCAGCCCTACTGGGGGAGGAGAGCTGTCATTGGTTCAAAGATGGGCAGGGCAGTCCATGCCAGCCAGACAAAAGACAAAGGCAGGAAGAATTTCTGAGCTTAATTGGCAATTATCCAACAGACAAAAACACTGTACCATTTTTTTTGAGCATTAAAAAAAAACCCTGTGGGTTCAGCACGTAACCCTCGGAGGTGAGACTCCCAGAACTACCCCTGGCGTGTGTGTGTGTGTGTGTGTGTGCGTGTGTGTGTGCGTGTGTGTGTGCGTGTGTGCGTGTGTGTGTGTGCGTGTGTGTGTGTGTGTGTGTGTGTGTGTGTGTGTGTGCTGCCACCATCCTAGCACTCACTGAGCATCAACCTGGCGTGGGAGCGGAGCATCTTTCCCAAGAGAAGCGGGTCTTGGGATGCAGGCAGAACAGTAAGGACCCAGGCTCCTCTCCAAGGAGTCAAAAGACATTCAAAACCTGGATTGTGTGATGTGGACAAGAAGCTGGGATCCTGGAGGAAACTCTGCAAAGAAACCGGGGACAATGGGTTCTAGATGGGAGTAATTCTGTGGTCTTGGGCAGAAGGCCTTTCCTTCACCTATAAAACAAGCTGAAGTGCCTTCTCGTCTTTCCAAAACGCTGTGTGGAACTGGAGCTTCTCTGCGCAAAGCCTAGACTCCAGTCATAGGAGCTCAGCCCATCCCCCACAGCTCCTGCACTTGTCTTTGGGGACAGCTTGGACATCGCTGCAGTCTGGTTGGCTCAAACGTGGGCAGATCTGTGGGTCGGAGTCTAGCGCCCCCTGGTGGCGCCGAGACACACAAGCCCTATTGGCCTTCTTGCGGGCCCGACGGTCAGGCCATGACTCAGGGTGCCACCGCTGCCCGAGCAGCGGGAGGCCCGACTGGGGTTCCGTCGTAGGCTGAGCCACGACTCAATTAATTACCAGCTGCTGGGAATCTTTCTCGCTTGCTTGTGGTGACTCATCCCGCAGCCAGGCTCCCTTGCAAAGCACGGGGGCCTTGGCTTCCAAAATGAATTTTGGGGAGCGCACCTGCTCCGGTGGAGCTCCCCATCCGGGTACCGGGAAGACCACACGGAGACTTGACTTTTCAGGCATAGCTCACAGCGCCCGAATTCCCCTGCTCTGTGGTGCACTCATGATCCTTTAAATTGGGGTGAAAGCTTTTTACCTGGGAGCCTACATGAAGCCCCTAGTCCACCGGGCTATGCGTCTGGGTAGATAGAGGCTGGGGCATGGTCTAGGAGGCTGAAGAACACAGGGTTTCTAAATCTCCGAACTCTTTCAACAGCTGGGGCCGATTCACAGGCTGCTCCTATCTCCATGGACAACTTCTAGCTCCCGCCTTTTAGCTGTTGCTTGGTGGCCACCAGATCGCTTCATCAGCATCCATGGCTAGGGACAGAGAAGATAGCCTGGTCGAGGAAACCAAATCCCGGGGTCTCAAAAGCGTGGTTCTGTATGTCCCAGTCCGCAGCAGCACTGCTCTAGGGGAGCTTTGTGAGCGAGAAAACCTATGGGCAACCTAAAGAGGATGGGTGGGTGGGGAACCCAGAAGACCTAAACAGGAATCCTGGCTTCTTCCTTAAACGCAAAGACTAGTAGCTCCCTGGCCAGATCCTCCTGTTCTATTTCCAAGCCTGAACCTGGAGGGTGCCTCGCAGTGGCTCGCCGGGCGCGGAGGGGGTGGTGGTGCTAGCGGTGGTTCCTGCGCTCTGCTCCTCAGCAGAGGAAGCAAGAAATGAACAGTGAAGAAGCGCGCGCACTGGGGGAAGCGGGGTTCGGGGAGGGGGGTGGGGAGGCTACTGCTGGAGAGGAGAAATAAGAATTCCCGTCCATCCTTTCTTGAGGTGTAACTCTTAAGAGTGGTGGTCTGCACGATTTGCCAGATCTCTAGGGAAAAGTAGCCGGGTTGTGGGGTAGGGGAGGGGTTAGCAGGTGCAAGACCACCCGGGGCACAGCCACTATCGCCACTATCCGAACTAAAGAGTCTGTCAAACCCCCAAACAGTCTAGAAGGCAGTATCCAGTAGGGCGCTGCTGAGCCAGGTGGCTGCTGCAGCTGGACTGTGTGTGTGTGTGTGTGTGTGTGTGTGTGTGTGTTACAAGGGGGAGCGTGTGGCCACTGCTGTTGCACTCTCCAGAGATCATAGCCCCTTCCTCTTCTATTCCCAACTCTCCTGTTTTGTTTTTGGTTTTGTTTTTCCGATAAAAGGTTAATTTGCCTCCACTGGCCGAATTCGTTTCTCATCCCCAACTGCAGGGCCCTCAAACTCTCTCTTCACTTTGCCAAGGTTGGGTGCGCTCTTAGGGGAGCAGTACTTTTTCAGCAGGAAGCCACTCCATCCCCATCCCAAACCCTCTAGCGGCTGGCCTTCCATCCCGAACCCTAGCGGCACCTAGTTAAACCCCTCTCCCTCTCTCTCTCTTGCCATAACTCCTGGGCTCCTTCGTGTGCACCCTGCGCAGTACCAGGTCTGCTGCTGGACTGCCACTGCCGCCTCACCAGCTGGCTGGGGACCAGGCGGGAGGTGGCGCGACCCAGAGGCTGCAGGAGGGAGGGAGGGAGAAAAGAGAGGAGGGAGGGAAGCCGGTCCTCGGAGTAGCCTGCCCCCCCCCCGTCCCTCCCGCCGGAGCGGGGCCGTCAAACGCAAACACGCGCGCACGCACACCCGCGAATACATACACTCGGGCTCCCTCCGGCGCGCACGCACAGCGCCTCAGGCAGACCAGAGCGGCGGCTGCCTCTCTGGAGTCCTGGACGCCAGAGTCTTAGGATCCTCTGGCAGCTGATGCGCCTTTGCCTGTCCCTATCCCTACCCTTCAGTTCCTCCAGGGCTGCGGGACTCCTCCCGCCGCCGCCGCCACCGCGCCCGCCACCCCGGCGAGGAGCTGGCTGGCCGGCCGCTGCCGCGCAGTTCCCTCTTCGTCCCCGAGGTAGCTCCGTCGCGGCTCCTGTCTTGGGCTTCGTCTTGTTCCTGAGCTTCAGAGGCTGAGCAGAACAAACTTCGCAGATCGGCTGTCGCGCGGCGGGCACCCCGCGTGCCCCGCGCGCCCAGGTGGGCACGGGGCTTTCGGATCTTGGGGCATCAGATTTCCTCGCCCGTTGCCCCTGCTAGATAGACTTTATCCCTGCTTGCAGGGATACTAGAGACTCCTTCACTTAGCAAACTTTGTATTTCCCCCCAACCCAAGAGGGGTGAAGAAAGCTAGAGGGAGAAGCAGGTCCCCGCGGGGCAACCGCCACACTGGAGGCGATTAGCTGGGCCCCGCTAGCCGGGGAACGCATCAGGGATGGGGAACCCCTCCCTGGGTCTCCCTCTGTCCCTGCTACCGATCCTGCCCCAACCGAGCCCGCAGGCTCGAGGGGCGAGGTGCCGAGGACCAGGCAGCCCGCGCGGAACGAGCTTGGGCCATCCATCCGCACGACCATCCGCACTGGGGCAAACCGCTTGACCCAGGCCTGGCATAGGGTGTCCCGGGTTCAGGATCGCTGGCCTCCGCGCCAAAGCAATGTCATCAACATGTCCACCATCTCGCGCGTCCCGGTGGTGATCACCACGCCCGCGGACCCCCCTGTGTACGCGGAATCCGTTGCACTGGGTGCTCCCGAAGAGCCCGCTGTGCCCGCGGAACCCGCTGCGCCGGCGGAACCCGCTGCGCCCGCGGAACCCGCTGAGCCCGCGGAACCCGCTGAGCCCGCGGAACCCGCTGAGCCCGCGGAACCTGCTGCGCCCGCGGTACCCGCTGCGCCCGCAGAGTCAGCCGAGCCTGCCGAGCCCGGGGCGTCCGCTGGTCCCGCAGAATCCGCAGAGTCTGGGGAGCCCGGTGAGGTCGTTGAGTCCCAGGAGCCAGCGGCACCCGGGGAGGCCCCTCAGCCTTCAGGTGGTGAAGTTCGTGAGAGTGATGATACCCAAGAAGAGACCGAAATTTCCAACATCAGCTGTGGCATCTGCTGCTACCACCGCCTGCAACTTCGACTCCATCGTAGAGGAGGCTTGGTCAGCGCCGCGCTGCATTGGGATTCTCGTGGTCTGGTTCAACTCCCCTTTAGCATCTCCTTCTTCACGGCCATGAAGCGGCAGAACGTGCGTACCCTGTCCTTGATCGCCTGTACCTTCACCTACCTGCTGGTCGGTGCCGCGGTGTTCGACGCCCTCGAGTCGGACCATGAGATGCGCGAGGAGGAGAAACTGAAAGCTGAAGAAGTCCGTCTCAGAGGCAAGTACAACATCAGCTCCGATGACTACCAGCAGCTGGAGCTGGTAATCCTGCAGTCTGAGCCCCACCGCGCTGGTGTCCAGTGGAAATTCGCGGGTTCCTTCTACTTCGCCATCACTGTCATCACAACTATCGGTAAGGAATGGGTGTGCCACCACCGGGCTCCTGGGAGACACGAGAGGGGTCCAGGAGATGTAGCGCGCACACGGAAACAAGGCTGCGGTGGGGGTGGGGCTCCCCAGGTTCAAGACAGACCTGGTTTCAGTGTCTCATCCCTCAGGGGCATGACCTCACTCTTCCAGGGGACCCTATCTAGTGCCCCAGACTGCTCTGGTGTTTGGGCCAGGCTTGTGAACTCGCAGAGTCAGTGCTGTTGTCTTGAGGGTGGAGGCGCCACTTTTGCGAAGAGTGGAGCGCTAAGAATAATCCCACAGCCGAACACCCACCCACCTAACGCCCCAGTGTTGGCTGCGCTTCCCTGAGTGGGTTCCAAGCCTTAAACTTACTATCTCTTGGGGAATTTGGGACAAAGCTGGCGGGACATCAGGGTTGTTTATAGAGCTGTAGGAGGGGGTGCTACTGAGGCTTCCTCACCTGGGGACCTTTTGAGATTTCAGCACCCAATATCCCTCTTTTGGGTTGCTCAGAGTGTTAGGTCCTGAGAGAAGGGTTTTCTCTTCTATGGTTGGGGTGGGGGTGGCAGCAGGTGACCTGCAATGCGGTCCTGGTGGGTGGGCAGTGCTTGTTTGCCCTTGTGGACTGGACTGTGGACCAGAGGCGTCTTGATGTTGTTTGAAAACTGGGGGAGTTTAACCCTCTCTGGGAAAGAGTCCATCTAGTACAAGATGAGACTGCCTGTAGGTAGATTCCCTCACCTAGGTCACGGTTCAGAGATCAGTCTCTGGTGGATGGATCCCTATGACTGCATTCCCACTGAAGCTGGTGGTTGGGAGACACCCCTAGATTTGCACATGGAAACCTGTGGGAATGGGAAGGCCAGACTTTATCCCAGGGGATGTGGTAAATACCCTTCTGGCAGGAGGCAGAATGGTGTCTCTGGCTGGTCATTTACCCTGTCTTGGCACAATGCCTTTGGTCCATCTCTTTGGACCTGTGCGAAACAGAATGTGGACTCAAATGTGTGCCCGTGTGTCCTGATAAGAAACCCTCTCCACTTATTTCCTTTTCTGGATCTCTCCTCGAATTTTCCCATGCATTTTTAAATTAAAAATTAAAAAAAAAACCAATTTTTTTAATTTGAAAAGCTCTGTGCTGTTGGGGCGGGGGGGGGAATACAGAGGATTTGAGGGTCCCAGCCATATGCAACAGGAAGCACCAGCCCGGGACAGCCTGTCTTTTCTTCTTGTTTGAAAAGACTTTTTGAGGGTTGCTTTATTTAAATATGCACAAAATCAGTGTCAGTTTTCATGTCTGGGGAAAAGGCATCACCTTATGTTACTCACATAACATAAAGGACATGCTGTCCCTGCTGGCCCCAAAGCCCCCACCCCCAACCCTGTGGCATTTCCAGGTTGGAAGAGAGGCCAATGGTCACTGTGTCATTTCTGTCTTCGAACTGTGGTGGTGATATATGGATATGTTCTGGGACAGGTATATTTTCTGGAAGGCAAGAATATTGCCTGTGTCACAGAGAGGGGAGAAATCTCATGGTGCCCTTAACGTGCCTCTTGTGATCTAGGTCTGGAACAGATACTTTGGTTTTCAGGCTAGTTTCCTGTAGCAAAATCAGCGCAGAAAACTGTTGGCCAAGAGGTGACACTGTGAGAGGGCTGGGTCTGTTAAAAACAAGCATTGTCATGTTGCCGCATTTCTTAAAAAACAAAACAAAACAAAACAAACAGTAACTGAGCTTGAGGTAGCTTGCACTAATCATTGATATGACTGGCAGTTCTGGACATAAGTTTCTAATGTTTGAAACTCCAAAGAAAATGGTGCTGACAGAAGAGGAGCAAATGCAACTGCTGTCTTGGCCCCTGGAGAAGGATGCTGTCATTAGGTCAGGATCAGGGCCTCTTGAGAAAGAGGAAAATGATGATTTCTCTAATTTCTCTTATTGGGTTTTCTACTGATTTTTTGAAAGGTTGAAACACACACATACATGCAGGTGCTCACATGTGTGCTCACATATACATCCATCTTTCCATATTCTCATGCATATTCATATGCATGCATACATACATTTACACACATGCACAGACACACACACACACTCTCATATACATGCACATATACATACATATATACACTCTCATATATACACACTCACATGCACATATGCACACATATACATGGACACATACATATACACATGGACACATACATATACACATGGACACATACATATACACATGGACACATACATATACACATACCTACCTACCTACCTACATACATACATACATACATACATACATAAACATACCCACTTGCATGCACATTTACATACATGCAAGCACACACATGTAAGCAGACACACAGTTACAGACACTCTCATATATATAGTCATATGCATGCAGATACACATGCATAAGTATACAAACAAACATACATACATATACCCACTTACATGCACATTTACACACATGTAGGCAGGCACATAAGCATACATATACATTCATATATACACTCATATGCATGCACACACACACATAGTCATATACATATGTACATACAATATATACTTGCATTCACATTTACACACATGCAGTCACATGCAGCCATACATACATACATACATACATACATACATACATACATACATACTTATAAATACATACATGCTCAAATATACTCATGCATACACATATATATGCATAGGTACATGCACAGGTGCACACATACACATACTTTAATGCACACATACAAGCACACATACACACATGCATACATGCACACATATACACACATATGCTCACATGCACATGTGCATGCACACACACACACACATCCAAAGGCAGCTGAGCTTGTGTGGGAAGACTGGAATCTGGAGCCTTCCATGCAGGAAGACTACAGTGATGCCATTTTCTGATTTCCAGCCTCAGTTTCCTCACCCGTAGAAGGGCTATTACATAGTAACCACTTGACAGGCCGCCTTTTATCATCAGCCATGGGCATGTAGGATCACTCCACAGCCCTGCACATTGAAGCACTTAGTACATGCCAAATTTATACTCCTGTTTTTGGCTGGCTGAGTCTCATGATGTCTGGTTAGAGAACTATAGGAAATAAAACACCTTTGCAATTCATTTTTTTCTTGTCCTTTAAAAATATAAATACAAGTGAAAGTGCTTTTAGGCCTAGAATAAAAAGCAGCCTAAGCCATGCCATCATAGGAATTGTCTTTTATTGGGCAACGATATCGGCAAGTGAGCCTCACCTTCCCAGCTATCCCTTTTTGCCTGACTTTGAGTGATTTCTTGGGTGTGTGAACATCAGCTTTGCACCCAAGACGCTGGTTGTGGCAGGAGCCCCGGGAGTAGGCTAATGAGCATTGCGTCTCAGCTGTAGCTGTTAGCTCACTCTTTGGAATGGAGTTTGAAACCATGTGTAATTACCACATTATTGTGAATCTGTAACTATGCTGTCATGGAAGACTTTGGACCATTTATGTCAACTCCAGCCCTAGCTGTCTGGGGGTCCTGTGCATGACAACTGCCCTTTCACGTCACTCTCGTGTTGCAGACCTCTTGAATGGAGTTTTACTGGTTGGTTTTGAACTTGGGTGAGCCCCCCCCCCTTCTTGTAGCCCACTGACCTGATTGTCTGTGCAGTGGGTACCTAGGCAAGTGGCGGAAGTAGATGGTGCTGAGTAGAGTCTACATGGGTACAGAGGATTTATTGGACTTTTTTTCTGCTTGGGGATGAGGTCTTGGAGCTTGCATAATATATGACTGGTATAAACGTATCACCTCCCACAGTGGGAGGTTCAAGCTAAAACTGTCTCACAGTCAGCCTCTTTGCAGAATGTACCAGAGATGGGATTTTCATCTCACTGTTTTTTACTGTCTAACATCTGTGATCTAGGTTGGTTACCTTTAGGAACATTAAAAAGGAAGACACCAGATGCCATCTGCCAAGCTGTGGAGGACAATTTAAAGGCTGCTTTATCATGGGGGAAGGAGGGTGGGCTTGTGGGATTTTTCTCTCTAGCTACAGTTTTGAGGAACAGGGAAGAAGCGCACACTTTCTCGACTCTCTGAGTCATTCTGAAACTGAAGTCGCTGTCATAGGAGTGAAGGTCACTGTTTTAGGATTGGGGTCTGCAGAAAGAGGCAGGTCCTGTTGAGAGGATACCTAGGAGTTCTTCCCTGTTCTAGACAGACATCAAATTTCTTCCCAAGTCAGAAGCAGATCCACTGAATAGGCTTTTCACAAAATGGACAGCATTCATAACAGGTTTTGAGGTGGTCATGAACCACATTCATGTCAAGCACCTGCTCTGACTTGCTTGTGCTGCCTGCTTTGAGACCCTGGGGACAGTCTAGATGACAAGATAAAGTCTGGCCTCCAGAGAAGGTTCTGGAAGCCCAGATAGTTGGTGGTAGTACAGTGTGAATCAAGCACAACTAAGCTCAGTGCAAGTCTTTACCTGTCCTGTGCCATCCACCAGGCTAAACACACACACACACACACACACACACACACACACACACACACACACACACACTCACACACAGCATCCTTACATACATGCACACACATATGCATAGTACCCCTTCACATACACATATACACACACATGCACACACACATGCACATACATGCACACAGATGCACACAGCATCCTTAAACACACATTCACACACACAAGAATAGCATCTTTACATACACATGTGTGCATGCACTTGTACACTAATACACACATGCACATGAAAACTCATGTACACATACCCAGAATCTTTACACACATACACATTTACTCATAGCACCTTTACATACAAATGCACCCCCCATGTGCAGATTCCTTTATGCAAAGATACACACTCACACACAAGCACAACATCCTTACACACATGTGTGCATGCACTTGTGAAACCATACACACACACGCACACTCATGCATGCATACAATGAATTCTTACACACACACTCACACACCATTCTTATGCACACATATACACACATGCACATTTACACATAGCATTCTTACACATGCACAACATCCTTTCACACAAATACACACACAAGCACACCATCTTTATATACATATGTGCATGCACTTGTGCACGCACTTGTGCACATATACACACATGCACACTCACTCACACATGTATAGAATCTTTATACATGTACACTCACTCAAACAGGGTATCCACACACAGATGTGTACATGCACTTATACACTTGTACAAACATACACATTCTTGGATACATTCATAGAATCCTTACACACACATGCACACTCATTTACACACAGCATTCTTATACACACATGCATATAGATGCATAGCCTTTTCCCATACATGTGTGCATGTACTTGTGCACACATACACAGATGCACACACATTCATGCATTCACAGAATCCTTGCACACACATGCACACTCACACAGCATCCTTATATATACATGCACACACACATTTACATGCATAGCATCCTTTCACTCCCACACATACATACTCACACACAAGCACGACACCTTACCCACATGTGTGCATGCTCTTGTGCACTCATACACACATGAAAACTCATGGATGCATTCACAGAATCCTTACACACATGTGTATATGTACTTGTGCATACACATGCACACTTACTTATACATGGCATCCTTACACACACATATGCACACACATACACACTTACTCTCACACAGCATGCTACACACATGTACATGCATGCATAGTATCCTTTCACACAAACATACACACTCACACACAAGCACAACATCTTACCCACATGTGTGCATGCACATGTGCACACATACATACAAGTACACTCATGCACACATGCGCAGAATCCTTACACATATGCACACTCACTTAGATACAGCATCCTTACACACATGCACTCTCACTCACACATAACATCCTTACACACACACACACACACACACACACACACACACACACACACACACACAGAGCATCCTTACCCACCCCAGTTCCTCAAGAGCCACCCTTACTCTTCTCTTCTCCAGTCAATCTCAGCCTTGTGGATTCTGTTCATTCTCTCTCAGGTCTAAACTGCCTTTGTCCCCTGAACCTACACTGTCCCGCATTGAACTTAGCATAGAATAGGCATCCCACAAAGGACTGCAAAGCTGAAGGTGGATCAATGGGACAGGCTGATGCCTGAGGAATCATGGAGCCTAACCTCTCTCTCTCCATCCATCTAATGACCCATGAGCTGATGAGGACACTGCTCTGCTTGACAGATGAGGAAACTGAGGCAGATAAGGCAACAGGCACTGAGGGGGAGGACATAGAAGACCATAATGCAAATAGGGTCTCTTTTCTGCAGGCTCTAGCTGGGAAGACATCCCAAGGGTCAGGGTGGGCCTATGTGCCCCATCTCAGTATTTAGGGAGCCTGCTCAGCCAAACCCAGGTGATGGGTAGCACTGGGAGCAAGAAGGTTCTGAGTTCTCCATATCTAGGTGGCCAGCAGCTATCATGCTGAGGATGCAGGGGATGCCTGTAGACAGCTCTGCTTCCCTGTATCCTTTCTAGTCCTAGCCCCAGCCATCCTCACTCAACTCAAGGCTCTCTAGCAACCATCCTGCTTACAGGTGCCATGGAGGAAGCAGGGGGTAGGGCTGTTGATTTGAGATAGCATCACAGACACTTCTTTCTAGATGTGCAGAGATATCCTGGTGCTCTGAAACAAGAATGAAATGAGAGGCAAGGACCCCCAGGCACCTGACACACTCACATGCTCTGTTCTGGCTCACCTAACCTAGGAAGATCACAGAGGGAAGAGTAGGAGCAGGAGGTAAATGTCCCATGGTAGGTGCCCTAATAATAGTTGTCCATGTACTTACTATGGACACCTCTATCCACCCATGCCTATCTATGCACACACGCAATCGTTCACTTTGTGACCTCACAGCCACCCAATCATTCTGCCACTCACCACTGTATCATTTAATCTTCTGTGGGCCTTGTCATTCATTGCCTCACCCACCCAACACTGTCATCCCTACCCATACGTCATTCGTTCCTTATTAGCCAGTAATCATCCAGTCCTCTCTGCACTTGAATAGTTATTCCTTCAGCCAACATCACACCACTCACCTGCCATCCAGCTTCTTTGATGGGTGCACACTCTGGTCCTTGCACATCAGCATCAGATACCGTGGTGCCACTCCTCTTCTGCGAACCTGTCATTCATTTCCCCACCAGCCACAGTATTGCTCAGTCCGACATGTGCCCGCCCTTCATTTCCTATTAGCTACCGGTGAAGACTCACTTCTCTCACTGCCCCACCCACTCTCGTATCACACCATTCTCCCATGAAGCTCCTCTATCTGACACAAGCTGTTGTTGCTTTGTCCTACATAGCCTGTCATCAGTTGCCACCCGTGCATTGCTCAGGCTGCTGTATATCTGCCATCCTCCCCCCTTCATCAACCATGGCACCATCCAGTTTTCTACACATATAGGATTCCTTCACACATCTGTCACTGTGTCACTTGAGGAGCCTCTGTTCCTCTGTCATTCATTCCTCTACCTGACACTGTAACTATTGCTCAGTTACTGGGCACCTCTCGTCTGGTCTTCCATAGAACAGCAACTCATTCCTGTCTCATTATTGGAGCGTTTGGTCCCTCCACCCACATGCCATGTATGCCCCCCATTCTGCTAGTGCTCCCCATTCCCTCAGTGCTCCCCTTTCACTACACATCACTTAGTGCTCCCTGGACCTGCCATCCACTTCTTTATCTCTATCAACTTTCCATCCCCCTTCCTCCCTACCATTATCTCTTCAACTAGCTCCTTCTTGCATACTTCTTTTCACAGTCATCTCCCCAAATGGTCACTCAAACACCCAGCTGCCATCTCATCGTTCAGTTCTCACATCATTCACATGTCACTCATCCCCCATACTGTCTTGGTTTGACTAAGTTCTCCACACACCCGTATCTACCATTGCCTTAGCTTTCCGTAATCTCAGATAGTTTCCCTCTGAGATATCATCACTCACGTGTCTGGGAAGTGCCCACGATCCTCTCAGTCACCTACAGACTGGATATCCACCACCTCATCTTTGATTGTGTCACATTCAGATACCTGTCACTCAGTCCCCATCTACCACTGTAACTCTCAGCTCTCTAACTTCCCTCTTATTCCTCACTCACCACTGCACCACACATCCTTCCATTCATTTGCTATTCATTTTCCATCGGACCCTAAACCCCTCTGACCTCCATGGTCTCCCCCTGTGTCACCATCTCTCTAAGCCCACCATTCAGTCCCTCATCTCACATGAATTGTTCAGTTCTTGCCCACCCGACAGTCATTCTTCCTCCTGCCGCTGTCTGCTTCATTTCTTCAAGTGCTTCCCATTCATTCTCCATCTGCCAGGGCCCAGGGAGTTCCTCCTCCCACCTGTCTTTTTTTCTCCATTCACAATTGTCCCATCCCGTTCTTCCTATACTTGTCACTTGTTCCCTGTCTACCACAGTGCCATTGAGCTTTTATTCTTTTGTCACCCAAACATGTCCCTCTTTCTGTTATCCCCCATTGTGTTTCTCGGTTGTCTAGCTACCTACTGTTCACCCCTCTACCCTTCCTTTAGTCACCCACACAGTCCTGTCCTTCTGCTATCTGCTAGTGTATCATCCACTCCTAGATGTACCTGCTATGCACTGTTACATCATTAAAATCCTCCTTGTACCTCTCATCTGTTCCCAGATGCACCACATCACTCATGCTTCAGGGTGCAGACCATCCACTCCACTATGCACCATCAATCCCTCAGTCTACCTTGCACCTGTCGTTAATCCTCCTCTGCATCCTTACATCATGCAGTCCTTCTTTAGTCAGTTCTAAGAACTGCCCCTCATCCCCTCTGAGAAGGATTGGATCATTTAGTCTTCCATGCACCCGCCACTCATTTCCCTATAGGCCGTGCCATCCCCCAGTGTCCCATGTTCTGTCACTGAAACTATTGCATCACTCAGTCCTCATTGTACCCATCTTCTATCCCCCTGTATGTCTTGACATCACTCATTCCAAACATCACAACCTCATTCAGTCCTCCACACAGCTATCATCAGTTATCCTATACACCATGAAATCAGTCAGTCCTCCTCACAGCTAGTCTCTTCATTTCCCATATACATCACACTACTCACTGACTCCTGCTCCTGTCATTCATTGTCCTCTCCAGCATCTCATTAGTTCTCTGTGTGTTTGCCATTCCTTCCCCCATGTGCCTGTTGTTCACTCCCCTATACGTCATTATGTCACCCAGTTCTCCACGAACCTGTCACTCAGTCTAAGCACCAATGATTTCACTCTATCCTCTAGGCTCCTGCCAATCATCCCTCTGTACACCATTACATCATTCAGTTCTCCGTGCACCTGCCACTCATTCTCTCATGGACTGTTTTGTTACATGGTTCTCTGAGTAACCATCATTCATTACCCATCAGCCATTGGATCTTTCAGCCATTCACTTGCTTACCACATTTTCTCCATTTGTTAAGGTGTCACTGACTCTTCCATGCAATTGTCACAGTTTCCCCATTAGTCCCCATGTGTCACATTATGCTCAGTACACCTGTCATCATTTATCACTTTCTTGAATGTTGCTCAATTCTTTTTTTTTTTTGAGACAGGGTTTCTCTGTGTAGCCTTGGCTGTCCTGGAACTCATTCTGTAGACCAGGCTGGCCTCAAACTCATGGAAATCCACCTGCTTATGTCTCCCAGATGCTGGGATTAAAGGCATGCACCACCAATGCCTGACTGTTGCTCAATTATACACGCATCTATAATTCATTCTTCCACTCATCATTGTGTTTTATCATTCATCTCCACTTCTGCAGATGTAGTTTGCATCTCTATCTGAGCCTTAGCCTGCATTTCTATCTGAGCCTTAGCCTGCATCCCTATCTGAGCCAGTCATTTCTCGTTTGCTTGCATCATAGCTGTCTGGTCACACCATCCCTTCTCCAACCTTCCACCATATCCTCACTCCTCCATTTGCTATTGCCTCGCCTAGTCCTCTATGCACCTGCAAGTCGATCCTTCCTCTGCTCCATCAGTCTTCTATGCACTACCCATTCATCCTTCCATTCATGGCAACACCCCACCACGCACACGCTAGTCTTTTATTCTCCTCTCTGACTTTGTCTCATTCATTTCTTCATGCATGTGCTATTCATTTCCCAAATGGGCCCAATGTCACTCCATTCTTTATACACTCATCATTCATTGTCCCTTGTGCCTTATTTCACACAGCCCTTAAGTATGTAACTCATCCTGCTCTCTAATGTTGCATATCACAGTCCTTCACACTGTCAACATTTGACCCTACTCCCTACCCATCAGGGCATCACGAAGTTTCCCTGTATCTACCATCTTTTCATCCTCTACATGGCATCGCTCAGTTTTCTCTGTCCTTGCCATTCATTTTCCCCTCTGCCAATATATCACTGGGTTGCCAGTGCACCTGTCATCCCTTCTTCACTCCACCATTGTACCAATGTTATTCATCCAATAGTCACCTGTCATATCTGGAGCATCTGACTCTGTATCTGTCATTGTCTTCATCTCTTTCCTTTCCACATCTGCCATTGTGTTTGTCAATGTATCCATCCTCCTATCTTCTGGTCTCTTTCTCCTTCATACATGCATCACTAATTTTCTGGTCTGGTGTTTTTCTTATTCTCCCTCAACTCTGCCATTTGTTTTCCTATCCGTCTTTGTGTAACCTCATCTTCATCTACCCTCTACTATTATGCCGCTCACTCCTCACTTGCACCGGCCGGCCATTGTATCACAATTGCACCTTTCATGTATCTGCTCCTGTATCATTCTGTCATTCAAATACCTGTCATGTCTTCTCCAAGTCTCCCTTGTATTCAAGGTTTACTCTACTCTCACCATCCACTTCCTTATCTGCTATTAAATTACTAAGATCTTTCATGTCATTCCTTCCCACATTTGCCATGATATCATGCTTTTGGGCACCTGTCACTTATCTAACAGTCCCTTCTCTACCATTTAGCTGTCCATGTAGTCATTTCTCCATCACCATTCAATCACTCTGTCCACTTTGATCCTTTCATTCACTTCCACATTTAATAAGACCCTGATGTACCCAGGCAATCTCCCTCACAAACTGGGGTGATGTTTGAGTCACTTCCTGATAGTTGATTCTGGGTGGGATATGATGGTAGCTGATGCAGGACAGGGCAGGGAAAGCTGAGCATGGAGTCCTAGTGTAAGGATGCAATAGGGTTTGGGATACTGGTTTAAAAAGACATCCATGGTAGGAGGTCCTGGAGATAAGCTCTTTTCTGACAATACCTGGATGATGAGGAATTATGGCTGCTGAGTGGGTTAGTATAGTGTTTGTTGGGGACAATGTTCAGGCCAGGGGACCCTAAACACAAAAGAAGTGGAAGCTAATGTGTATTGAGTTACAAAATGAACATTTCATCACTGGAAAGAAGTAGTAAGTGATGGTAGAAAAGGCTTACAGAATATACAAAAATACACCCACCTCTCCACATTCACCTTCTTGGTATTGTCCATGTGTGCTTCTAGAATCATCCAGCAATTGTACACTTCTGCTTATAGCGTAGGACCCAAGAAGCTGAATTGAGAAAATAGTAGTTGTCTTTGTAAATTGGGAAGCCTGGGTAAGCAAATACCTGCAGAGATTCAGTTCATATCTTCCAGCTCAGCTATCTAGCTCAAAAGCTCTGATTGACATACGTGTTTTAGTTGGCTCTTACATTGTTCAAAAATATGAAGCACTAGCTAACAACATCTATTAAATTTATTATAGTAGGCTTCCTTGATATTTGCTTTCCTATTTAGGAAAGCTTATTTTACTTTATTTAGTTTTATCCCTCCCACGCTAGCTTCAAGTATAAGCCTTTTTCTTTCCCTTAAAATACAAAAGGCTATGTGTTGTCCTCTGTTTGCCACTTTGGCTGGATCTTATCTTCACCGATTTGTAAAGAATTTGCAAAAAAGTGTTTTTCTTACAACCAATGATCTGCAGATGATTTTCAAATAAGCTTTTTATCCTTATAATCAATTATTTATAAATTCTTTGTGAGTTTGGTTTTTTTTTTAATTCAATGTTTAAGTGTGTGAGTTTTAAAGTCATGCAATATGCAGGCACATGAAAGCTTGTTACCAGAGAGATTAGAATCATGAGCTTTGAAGCTGATTGTCATAGACTGTTGCTTGTTGAGCAATCTTGGGCATGAGATTTGACCTGTCTGCGCTTTGGCCTTTGCCATTTATAAAATGTGGAGAATAATAATCACAAAATGGCTGACAAGGTGTTTGGGATAGTTGGATTTATTTCTTATTGCATTCTAAACATTTAGAGCAGCTAACATGTGCTGTGGGCCATAGTCTATAAGCACATTTCAAATTCACACTTTCTCTATTTTAAATTTTGGAGGGTTTTCTTTGTTGCTAAAAATGTATCTTTTATTGAGTCCTACAACTATTTGAAAACATTTATTTCTCTGTTGTATGTAACGTTATATACGTTTCTATTAATTTGAACTCACGCATGTTTTGTCTTTCAAGAGTTGGAAAAGATTATTGGCTTACATGCACTGAGTTTAGCACACGGTGTCTCAGGCTATCATCATGTTAACTTATATGCCTAACTGGTTCATGTGCTAGGCTCACCACTGTCCCAGGACCACCACACTTTAGGCCCCATCACTCACACACCCCAGTCACTCAGCTCCTTGGATACTTCAATATATGATCCTTACTTTATAATCTGTTCACTGCTACCATTAAGTCTGCTTGGCTCCTGAGAACGCTTCACTGGAGTCTCCTGAGACTGCTTCACTGGAGTCTCCTGAGATGCTTTGCTATTGAGTTTTATCACCCTCTCTTTGAGTCAGGAAAACTTTGCTTTTTGTGCTTTGAAGCTATGTGGTTGGATGCATACAGGTTCATGCTTGTGATTTTTTTTTTCTTGGTAGAGACAACAAGATTCTTTATTGTGTATGATGCTATTTTGTTTGAAGCTTCCTTTCTGTCCGAACGATTCTGGAGTCTGCTTTCTTTCATTAGCATTTGTTATGCGAATGTTAATGTTTTTAGCTTGTTTTTACACTTTTCTTCTAGGAAGATTTTTGACATGGCTTGTAACAAAAGATACAAATATAGGTATACAGGTGAAAAGTCAGTGTGAAAATCTGTGGATTTGTGCACATTCACCCCTGTAGGGTGATAGTGCACACTTACCCTGTAGGATGTGATAATGCACACTCACCTCGGTAGGATGTGATAGTGCGCACTCACCCTGTAGGGTGTGATAGTGCACACTCACCCCTGTAGGATGTGATAGTGCACACTCACCCCTGTAGGATGTGATAGTACACACTCACTCCTGTAGGATGTGATAGGAGCTCACGGTTTCTTGGATAGAAGGGGCAAAAAGGAAACAAATGCTCTAGGTGCCATCACTAGGAATAAATGGCACTGGCTGCACAGGTAAGTAGCCTTGTGGCTTCACTGAATGACATTGCATTCATACTCGGAACATGGATGAGAACCACGCTAAGCCCAGGCTGTGCAGAAACAGGAGAGGCCTTGGAGTACCCAGGTGAGTGATGCTTCTATCAGTCTTCAGGCCCCACTGCTCAGGATTATTTGGGGCTTAAGCTCCTTTGATTTTTCTACTTTATCTTCCCTGACATGATCCTGTGCCAAGCACATTGTTGTTCAAGGCAGAAAGGATGGGAAATGCCAGAAGGGTTTATTTATCCTAACACCTTTCCAGAAGTCCTACCCAATGTTTTTTTTTTTTCTTTTCCTCTCTCTATCCCATAGGTTAGAAGTGGGTCACATGGCCACATCTACCTTCTCACTTTGAGGTTTAGACTCTGATTATGAAATGAGTCTGGACACAGGTTTGGCTATTAAATGTCATGGCTCATGATGGAGCCCTAGGGAAAGGCAAAAACCACTAGCTGCTGCTTTGCTATCTCAGGATATCCTCAGGGACCCCATAAAAGGGAGAATAGATGATGGAGCCAAAATAGGTGCTGGCAGGGGAGCACCCTTGAGAGTGGAGGGGTGGAGGTGTGAGCAAGAGGAAGCTGGCATCAGGGGAGGACTTTTTAGAGCAGAGGGGAGGATGGTGATCAGGAGGAAACTGGCGGCAGAGAGTACTTGAGAGTAGAA
Source organism: Mus minutoides (assembly GCA_902729485.2). Classification (NCBI taxonomy): domain Eukaryota; kingdom Metazoa; phylum Chordata; class Mammalia; order Rodentia; family Muridae; genus Mus; species Mus minutoides. Next base: position 1,071,521 of record LR749511.1, on the reverse strand, counting down.
GGGGGAGGTGAGGGGTGGGTGAACCTCTTTCTGGCTGACTTCTTTTCCTCCTGTTCTCTAGACATCTGTTCTGTACCCCATCCCTCAGGAGAGGACTCAAAAACTAACAGAAATATAATTTTTTCCATCCTCTTAAGCATCTGCCCTGAGCCCAGCAGCATTTCTTTATAAAGCATGGTGCTCAGCACCCATTTCCCTCCGAATGCTTTTCCCTTCCTACAGGTGGCAATTGCCGTTAGTGCCAGGATTTTGCCCTCTCCATTCATTAGAAGGGAGCTGCTGCGTTTCCTTTGGTCCTTGATGTTCCTGACTGGAGTCTTCCCTTTCCCCACACTCAGGAGACCCAGTCATTGGGACTGCTTCCTCCCTCTCCTTCCTTCCCTCTGTCTCCCTCTCCCCTCCCTCTCCTTTCCCCCCTCTCCCCCTCTCTTTTTCCTCTTTTCTCCTGCTCTGGGTTCTGCTCTCCAGCTCAGCCTAGATCCATTCTGAGCATGTGTAAGTCCCCTGTCTGGTTTTTGGCTTCCTTTGGGGGATGATCTAAGCATTTGTTTTAAAGGGCTGGCAGGGGAGAAGGGACACAGGCATTACGCAACACTGTACTCTGACAAAGTTCCACACCTGGCCTCCTCCCAGTTGCATGCTTTTGTGGTGGCTCAAGGTTGGTATTAATATACATTAAGTCAGTACCCTGCTTGAGAGCCATCAATGCCCCTTTGTGAACCACATAAATGATCACCATGGCCTTTGAAGTCCAAACTCTTGCTGAGATGTAGCCTTGACTCTCATTTCACCCCCTGCACCATGCAGACCAAGTCATGGGCTACGGTGGACTCCCTCATCACTCAACACCCCTTCTCTGTATATCCCTCTCTGGCTGTTAGATGCTTCTCCTGTCTCTGTAGCCTCAGGGCTCTGGCCAGCTAAGCACCTGTCAACCTGTGTCAAATCAGCTTTTCCCAAGCCAGACTTTGTGCACTGCCCTCAGGACCTCTGGCCAGGGACCATGTTGTTACCTGCCAGTGGCTGAGTTGTCCGCCCACCAGTGTCTAGCACCAAGCAGGCCCTCAGAGAATGTTTGTTGAATGAACATAGGCATGTAAATGGGACAGCTTTCACGAGAGCTATATTTAACTGTTCGAGAATATTCTCTGGGTCTTTCAAAAAAAGCAAATCTTGAAAAACAGCAGCCCACGAATCTGAACAGCAGGTGTTCGCAAGAAGTGGTGGGTGGTCTAACAGGAGGTTGTCTGTTTCCCATGAGCTTGAGATCATCCTGTGCCCCTCTGACTCTCTGTATGGTCCAAGGTGCCTGCTGACTTCCCAGGTTCTGTTGGAACTTTCAGAAGGAGAAGCCCTAGGAAAGTGTCTCTCCCCCTCCCACCATGGCTTATATTTCTGAGCTTTTGGCACAGTGCTAACTGTCCCATTCTTAGCTGTCCATCTGTCAGTTCAATCCTGGGGTCAGTGTGCTGGCATCTTTGCCAAGTAGGAGGAATCTGGATGGGTAGGGCAGCTCTATAGGTTGCTGGGGACCTCACCACCATGGGCCATTGACTCTGTGGGGTTCCTAGAGAGACTGACCCTAATCTCTGGATCTGAGGGCAGACGGCATTCAGTGACTCTATATCCTGTGCCCTCTGCTTGGGGACAAACTTCCTCTACCACTAGCCTTGGCTTCAGTCCCAAATAAACCTTCAGGGCCATAAGGAAATCTTTAGAGGCAGGTCCAAACTTATGGCACACACAGACTACCTGTCACATCTTCCCCTTTTCTCCCTGTCCATTGTCCACACTCAGTGTTTCTACCTGTAAAGTGGGTAGAAATGGCTGCTTCCCAGAGGCTCTGTGAGATCTGATGAGACAGTGGATGAGGCACTTGGCTGGGACTCTGGGTCCGAGCCATGGAGACAGACAGTACAAGACTCTTTAGTACTCATATCATTGCCTGCAGTGGTAGATACTGCAGCCCCCAAAGTAGCAAAACAGCCATGAATGTCAGAACTATGCTTGGGGTGATGGAGGCATTATCCTGCTGCCTCGCTTCCAGCACAGGACTGTCTCGTGTCCCCTCCAAGTTATGCTTTAAGACTCACAAGCCTTCAGAGTTGCTACCTGCTAGATCATGGCAATGGGAAGTTGAGCAGGAGACCAGACAGGGTGCTCTATGATCTAGCCATAGAGCTCTTGACCACAGCTAGGGTACCTGACTCTTTGCCACACTAAGGGTGCCGGCATTGCAACTTCAGGCCCCTGCTTCCCACCACTGCTGTCCAATGCTGTGCCTGAGTTCTTGGCTGGTCTAGGCAGAGGCACTGCCAGCAGGAAGAGAGGGTGCCAGTTCCTGCCAGTCTCAGGCACAGCTCCCAGGTCCCTGTAGTCATGGGATGGGACCAGGTGGCTCAAATAAAGAGGTTGATGGGGAAGGGTCTGTGTCTAGGAGGGTCTGGCGTTAGCAAGTAATGACACCCACTTCTTCCATACAGCTGTGACATTTTAGGGTAGTTAGTTATTAGAAAGGCCAAGAAGTGAGCATGCGAGAGACATATGCTTTTAAGCAGGGGTAAACTTTGGAAGGTGAAGCCTCAGTGTGGGGGAGCTTAGTTCAAGCTATAGTAACAAGCTTATAAATAACAGCAGTTTATTTACTGCAATTCTGGAGTCTAGAAGGCCGAGTCCAAGAGCACACAAGTTAGAGACAAAGACAGAGTTGACATCTCACCTCCCAAAGGCACTATAAACAAGACCAAGGCTGCCTTCTGTCTGCCAGGTGATGTTTTGAACCTGCGCTGGGTGGACAATTATGTCTTCAAACCTAAGTGCCTAGGAAGACATGCTGGCCTCATCCTAGTCTGAACAGACTTAGCTAGTGGTGAGTGGGTTAGACTGGGATTGGTTAAACAGCATTGTGGATACCCTAAAGATGAGGAGGATCCAGATGCTACAGTCTAAATCCCTTCCCAGTGTCACGTCCCTTACAATGCAGGGGGCTCGCCAGTCCCTGGACTCACCAAGCTTTTTCTCCACTCTTGCTCCCTTTCAGTGGAGCCTGAGACCCCACAGTCCCCTCTCTGTCTGTGTGCCAGCTGTGGGCAATGGGACTCTTACATGGAGTATTCAGAGTCTGGGCCTCCCCTGTCCCACACCCTTCTGTCCTCCTTCTTAGAGACAGTCCTCAGACCCAGGGCGTTGCCATGGGGATTGTGAGCTGGAGTCTATTTTGAGATCATGTTAGAGTGTGATTTTTAGTTCTGTCTGGGCTGCCTGTTGGTTTCACTTCTTGTCCAATGACTAGCTAGAGAGTTTGGAGTGGTTTTGCTACAGACATACTACTCCTTGATGTGACAGACAGGTGATTAGCATCCAGTCTGACCAGTCTGCACCTGCTAGTGGTCCACGCATGTCCCTGTGACCAGGGGACAGTAAGGTAGGGGACGCCTTCCTGCAGGAGATGTTCTCAGCCAAGATTCAGCACTCCTAGCTGCTCACTCAGCTGACTGCTGCTGGCTGGTCCTGTCTACAGATGGCAAGGGAACAGTAGATGCTCCAGTGGAGAGGGGGAGGGGCCCTTTAGCAGAGAGAATAGCATGGTGAAGGCCAGAAACGGAGGTTCTGGTGACATCTGAGAGTAGGGGTTAGTTCGGAGGAAGCAAGGAGGAGCGGGTTCAAAGCTGGAGGTTGCTAGGCTCTAAATGCAGACCCTTCCCATCTCTTATTTGCATTTATTATCCACTCAGCTCACTCCTAGGCACTCGGTGAGGCTAATTCACCTATACCCAGGGACCATCTCCAACCTCCTTTGCCACCCTCATGAAAAGTATGATATAGAGAAGCTTGGCGGGTGGTGGTGGTGGGGGGGGGGCTTAGGGAAAAGCAGAGCTCTGATTCCCACTTTATTTGCCTGCCTTTTTCCCTTCCTGGTTCCATCCTGTAGATGAGCAAATTGAGACTCAAAGCGTTCCAGGGACTTTTCCCAGGTTCCATGTCATTGATTTATCTTTCACTTGCTGTAGGCACAATTCTTTCTTTGAATGCTGTTCTCTCCTTAGGGAAGCCCCTCCTTGGTGACCCAGGGTGGCTACTCTCACTAGCAGAGCCTTGATATGTGGGGAGGGGATGTTTCTTTGGCTACAAGTGAGCTATTGGGGCTGGCTGCGTTTGCTTACATTCTAGCCTGTGTAGCCTTTTCTCCAGAAATTTCTCTTTGAATTTACTTACATGAGAATGTAGGCAATTGTCATAAGATTTTTTTTTCAAATATAGATGATCACAAAATCTCCAACACAGGATTGGGCATTTCTTGAGTCCTCTGTCCCTCCCAAGGCCATGACATCCTTGGTATTCGCTCACCTAGGTCTGCTGGGAGTCAGCGAACCCTATGCTTCATTCGTCCCCCAACCCGGCTCAGGGCTTGGGGAATCTGCAGAGTCAGGTTTGAGTGGGGGAGAGCCAGCCAGCCTTGTGTCTGGGTGGTGAGAGGCTATTTTGGGAGCAAGTCAGGGAAAGAGTGCTCTGTTTTGTTTGCTCCTCGTGACTGCCAGAGGTGGTGGAGCCCTGCACTCCTGTCCTGGACAGCTAGTGAGCTCCAAGTCAGGGATTGAGTGGGGAAGGAGATGGACTGGCATACTGCATGACAGCCAGAGGCCACATGAGTCTAACCCCCACCCTTCATCACTGTCAGCCTGCTCACCAGCAGTATCTGAGAGAGGAGAAAGGAAGAGGGGGCGGAAACTCTGATTCTGACATGGTAGGCTCATTCCTACGTGTTCTACCTGACTCCACTCACCTCCCTGGCCATTCCCAGCAAACCTTTGTCCCACCTATCTGCTTACTCATCTTCTACCTTACATTCATTTTCCCATTTAAACTACTTGGCTAATCATCTTTCTATCTACTCATCTGCCTATCTATCCTCCATCCACATTCCATATATCCATCTACTGATCTGTCTGCTTTTCCTTGACCATTATCTAGCTCCTAATCCACCTCCGATCCACATTCCATGTACAAGTCCACTCATCTCGTCATTACCCACTGCCCATCTACCCATTTGTCCATCCCTTACTCATCTATCCATTTTTAGCTTGATCCCATGCATCCATGTATCCGTCTTCCATCCATATAACACACATCTATGCATCTTTTCATTATTTGATCTTCCACTCATTCATCTTTTCATTCGTTGTCCAACCATCCATTCATCTATCCATTATCCACTAATCTGTCTATCTACTGTTCATCTATATTTCTTCCATACATCCCATAACTACCCATCAGTCCACCCATTTATCCTCTCACCTTTCTATTCCATACATCTACCCATTCAGCTATTGTTCATCCATCCATGTATCCATTCATCTGTCTATCCATCTACCCACCCTCCTTCTTCCATCAAACTCTCATCTATCCACCATTAACCCCCCCATCCATTGTACCTCCACCCATATTCCAAACACCATCCATCTATTATCAATTCACCTTCTATGTATCACCTAGTCACCCATTTCCCCCTCTATTGGCCCATGCGTCAATTTCCAAGAAGCCATTCTTTCATCCCTCATCTATCTACCCATTTGCACTCAATGCTATAATCTGTGTTTCCTGTCGTACTGAATCCCAAAGTAGATGGTACACAAGATACACTGATAATCTGCTTTCCTTACTAGAGACCATCACTGACAATGAATTTGGCATCTACAGTCAACTGTGTTAATCTCATAATATCTCTAGAGGCTTGGAAAGATTTGAACAGGGCTCTATGACAAGAGATAGCAGGGATCAAATAGACACCTGGGCAAAAGACTCTTGGAGATCAATTTTCAGCTTGAGAACCACTTAGAAGTCTTTCTGTTCTCTGCTGTCACTGTAGTTGAGGGAAGAGCTTTGGGGCATGGCCTGAGTAGGGAAGACCTCTGTGGTCTTATAGGGACCATCCAGAAAGTCATGGATCTGAGGTTTACTGAGGGGCAATTGATAAAAAGGGGAAAGAGATATGGGGAGCTAGACAATGTCATGTCAAGGGATAGGAGAATGTCTGTCTATCTGCCTATTGGGCACAGACTTCTGGCAGGATCTGGATGTGCTCTGAGGCTGGCTTCTTTTCTAGAAGCTCTGTCCCTTGACAACTGCAGAGATGGGAGCTCAGTGCTATGGACCTTGGGTACCAAAGGTTTGATGTCTCATGCCTTTCATGTAAATAATAGAAACAGTCCCAGCTTTCCTGCTGTTCATACAGGAAATTTGAATCAATCTCAACTTGCTCCAACTAGGTGGTTTCATTTTCTTCAGTGACAGCGTTCTCACCTCCCACAGGTTGGGGACACTGGGTTAGGCACATCTTAGGTCTCTATTTAGCTTGTCATGTGGCCTCTACACCTCTGAGCCTCTGCTACCCATGGGTAATAATAGGAGGACACATGGCCTTTCACTTTGTCTTCTTGTGCTCTGAGGTTCTAGAACTTGGGCATCAGGTGAGTCCTCACACAACATGGAGCAGGAAATTTCAGGAGTCTGTTACCTGAGAGTGAGGCTGGCTGGCCCAGGACGGAGGAGGTGGTGTGTACTCAGCATAGGCCTCTGTGTGCTGAAGAAGATGGATTTTACTTGAGCTAATAATGCTGTTTTGTATTTGCATAATGGTTTTATAGTTTTTCAAAGTATGTCCTCATAAGTCTTCTGATTTGAATGTTTACGAAGTGAAGAGTTTGTATATAGTGGGTAAATCAAGACTAGTCCAGGTCCTGGGATGAAGGAAGCAACCTCAATCTTCCTTAGACTTACATCAAAAGAACATAAGATATTTCCTGTTTTCTTCTTATTTTTTATGATAAAAAATGAATACAACATGTTTATAATATTTACCATTCCAAATTGTAAACTTGAGATACAATATATTTTAAGACAATGACCTCTGCCCCTTTGGAAACTACAGGGCTGATAGTTGTGACTTCATTAATACATTAGTAGTTAGAATGTGTTGGACTTGGTAATGGACACACAGGTCACTGCTTCTGCATAGCATTACATGGATATCCCTGAGTAGCTGAGGCATGCTTTTATGGTGATAACAGATGGGGATCCTAGAAACTTCATGAGATACAGCAGTAAACCATTTTCACAATGCATGCATATGTGTGGGCAGCTGAGTTCTTCCTGAGATCTTGACATACCAAGTTCAGAGGCTAACACAAATCTAGAGTAAGAACCTGCAATCTGAACCTAGCATAGAGAGTCCCAGATGACCACTGAACTTTGGACAGCTAGGTCTGGAAAGGCCTTAGACCTTACCATATAGAGGAAGGATTTCCTGGGCACTAGTAGTCAGTAACACTTGGTAGTACTAGTGATTTTATTCTTAGGGACCCCCCCTCAAAGACCAGTAAGTTCCATATTTCTCCATTTGGAAGATAGACAAGTTGGCATTTAGTTACTCCCACCCCACCCCCAACTCTCAGCATGAGGTTCCCCCCAAGAAAACATTATGGCAGGTAGCATTAGTAGTATTCTTCTATGATGCAGGGAAGGGGTTTCAATGTTAGGTGTGAGAAGTTACCGAGGAAAGAGCAGGGGAGATCCTTATTACACATATGTTTTCTTCCTTAGCCATACAGACAGTCCTAAATTATGGTTCAACTCCATCATAGATAAAAAGTAATATATGATTGGCAAAAAAATTTTAAATTATGCATTTTTATCTCCTCTCAGGCTTGTGCTCTGTGGGGTGGTATTCTGTCTACAGTCTAGAGAGTGGAAGATTCTACAGCTCCCATTTTCCATGTGAGCATAAGGAGGAATTCTGATCTCTAGACTAGTGCTCTGTGGGGTGGTATTCTGTTTATAATCTAAGGAGTGGAAGATTCTACAGCTCCCATTTTCCATGTGAGCATACAGGGGAATTCTGATCTCTAGACTAGTGCTCTGTGGGTTGGTATTCTGTTTATAATCTAAGGAGTGGAAGATTCTACAGCTCCCATTTGCCATATGAGCATAAGGAGGAATTCTGATCTCTAGACTAGTGCTCTGTGGGATGGTATTCTGTCTACAGTCTAGACAGTGGAAGATTCTACAGCTCCCATTTGCCGTGTGAGGAATTCTGATCTTTAGACTAGTGCTCTGTGGGTGGTATTCCATCTACAGTCTAGACAGTGGAAGATTCTACAGCTCCCACTTGCCATGTGAGCATATGGAGGAATTCTCATCTCTAGGCTGGTACTTTGTTTATAATCTAAGGAGTAGAAGATGTCAGTCCACATGACAACAAAGGGAGACCAAAGACCCTGTGGTGTGATGTGCTACCGAGCTAGTGCTCAGCAGGCATATTCATTGCACGTTTGACTTACAGTATCTTTGACTCACACTAGGTGTATTTGGAGGCCACCACCACCATCTGTTGGGCATCTGTATTCCGCAGAGAACAAAATCTTGGTGGTATGATAAGAGGCAGAGGAGAGAGGGTGGGTTTGGAGATAGGAACAATGGATTTCAGATATCAGGTCAAGCAAGTCCATGTGCCAAGTCCTAAGCTATGTGGGACACCTGGCTTGGCACAATATGGGACACTCTTTGTTGTTCCCAACTGTGTTAACATTTTATTCAATGTTAGATTATCCTGTCCCTGTTTGAATTGAGGCAAAAATACATAGTGTAGAACTATTGGAAAGCATGCAGTTTGTATTTAGCTTTCAACATTGAGCAACAATCACTTCTGTCTAGTTCTATGCATTTCAACACTTAAATGTCAGTCACCACATTCCATTGTCTCTTCCTCTACCCCTACAACCATGAATTCATCTTCTGTCTCTGAGGGGCTCAGTCTTATAAATGGTATCGTGTGATACTTAGCCTTTGGAGTCTGGCCTCTTCACTAACAGGGTATTTTGGGGGCTCACACATGTAGTGAGCATTAGCTCCTTTTTCTAATTTACATCAAGATGCTATTCTACTGAAAGATGCCACATTCTGTTTGTATGTTTCTGGTTTTGAGGAGGTTGGAGATTTCTATCTCTGGGCAGGAATGTGTCTATGATCATGCGTGTATACTTATTACCAGGATTCCTGCTCTTTTGGTTATGCTCTGGAGAATAAGGGGAGAGTAATCAAGTTTGCTGGTCACTAGACATTGTGCCAGTCATGGATACAGTGGTTAGAGGTCCAGAGTTGAGCTTTCTGTGGCCCCTGTCTAGCATGGAAAGCACCTGCTAGATTCATGTTCTATGCAGGACCTTGGAGAGGGAATAAAAAATTATAGACTTTCAGGTCTCCTCAAAGGAAAATGGGAAGAGCAATCTCAATGGTGTGGCTGTTGGCTGAGCCTGGGGCAAGGTTTAGGTAGCCATTGTATCAGGACACTACGTTTGCGATATATGCACATGTATGATTGTGGCACCTTTTGAAAGGCCAACTCTTTTATCAATTCAAAGATTCACTAATATATTTATTTAGTATCTAGTGATAGCATTCATTTTGGACCCAATTTCTTATCTGGTGACAGACATGTCATTTGGGGGGGCAGTTTGCAGGGCATGCCTTGGGTCTATCCTTTTATTTGTTTAAGTTTGCTCATGTCTTTGAATTTTAGGTGTTTCTTTTATAGAGAGCAGCATTGGATTTGTAGCTTTTGTTTTGTTTTTGTCTATCTGCCAACCTCCAACTGCTGATTGGAGTGTGTAGTTAATTTACACTTAATGTACTTACTGATCTGGAAGGTGTTAAATCTGCCATTATGCTGCTTGTGTTCTGCGTGCCTTTGTTCCTTCATTTCTCCATAACTGGTTTCTTTTGTGATAAGTAGACTGGAAAGTGTGTCATTTCCATCCTCCTGTTGTTTCTTTTGTGTTTTGAATTATCTCCTTAGTAACTGCTCTGGAAATAACAATAGGCCTCTTTAAAACCAGCTAGTTGGAGATGATAGTATCTTACAACTTCAGTGGTTTACAGAAGTTTTTTTTTTCCCCTAACAGGTCCATTTTTTCTCTCATTATTGTTGTACAAGTGAAATATTTATGTACCTATCAATCATTGCTTTATAATTAAGTTGCTGCCTTCAACACTGCTTTATAAGTTAAGTGGTTGTCTTTTATACAGAAGGAGAAAGGGTATGAATAAAGCCATCTGATGCTCTTATATATTTACACATGTAATTACCTTTACTGCCACTCTTTCATTCTTTTCATGAATTTGTACTACTGACTCTAGTTCTTTCATTTCAATCAGAAGGACTTTTAAAAACAATCATTGAAGTGAAAATCTGCTATCAAAGAATACTTTTGGTTTTAGTTTTGTTTTTAAATGTAGGAATGTCTTAGTGTCTGTTTTTTTTTTTTTAAGGAGGATAGTTTAGTTGGATATAAAATTTTTGATTGACTGTCACTCTCATTTGGCTCCTTGACAATGTCACTTCATTGTCTGAGAACATTTTAATTTACCTGAATTTTCAGGATGGTTTAAATGGATATGAAATCCTTGGTCGACATTTTCATTCAGCATGTTGATCATGTCATCCCATTGTCTTCTGGACTCTGCTTTGGAATAAGAGTCATTCATGGACCTTATTGAGGAGTCCTAACAATGAGTTGGTTTTCTCTTGCTTGTTTTTAGCATTTCATCATTGTCTTCTTGCATTTACAGTAATTTAAATGTGGTGCATCTAGGCACTCATCCTCCTTGGCATTATGTTAAGCTTTTTAGATGTTCAGATCAACATTTTCATTAAAGTTTGAAAGGTTTTGTTTATTATTTCTTTAGATAATCTTTCTGCCATTTTTACTCTTACTCCAAATATCTCATGAGCATGGAACATTGTGTGTTTCCAAGGTGTTTTTTCCATTTATTTCAGTTTCTCCCCCCACCCCCGCCCCCAGGGAACATTTTATATACTTACGGATTTGAATAGTTTTGTTTACATCTATCCACCCATGCCCCTAACACCCAGAGAAGAGAACCCATGGTGGCCATCTTAATTTCGCTGATTATAATTTATTGGAACAAGGCAAATAAATTGATTTTCCCGAGTACTTCTTCCTCTAGGAAGTAGAAGTGATCACCTAACAACATTGGGCATGCCATTGGAGGACATATCTCACTGGTATTAGGACATAGTCCAGCCCATTTGCTGGCACTTACTTGATTTCTCTCCTTTGCTTTTGAAATAAAACCTCCGAGGCCAGGAACTGTGTGCTTTTGGCTAAAACACAAATGGCTGTTAGCAACAGAAGCAAATTAGTATCCAACACATTCCACATTTAGTCTATTTAGGTGAAGAAATTGTGGCGCCTCTACTTGGAGCTGATGAATTAAAAATGATGCTTATGAAGAATGCTATTGGCAATAGACTAGTGTTAGCATTTTTTAATAATTGCTTATGTGAAGTTTTCTCTCAGCCATGGAAAAAGTATTTAGGAATAGGATTTGGGAAACATAAGAAAACGTTCCCAGGTCTGAGTGGAAAGATGGTGCATAGACATTCCTCAGTTTTGATCTCTCTTCTGTTTTCTCTTGTTTCTTTCCATTATGTGAATTTTTATTCCTATTGCCAGTAACTTTTAAAGTGGAAACGTCTAAAAAGCAAAAAGGACACTAAACATAATCAGTACTGTAGGAGATAATGAGGATTGGGTGGGTCGGGATAGTTTTACCCCTTTTCTTGCTTGGGCTTTGATGTCTCCATCCCTACATGGTTAGATGACTTACCTAGGTTATATAGCTGAGACATGGAGGAAGTCCATTAGGACTAGGACCGTCCATCTCTAACGCTATCATGCAGCTATTATGGTTATTATGAGTCCCCTGGCAATGCCTGCCTCTACCCTTTGCTCGTGGTGTCTCCCGATGCTGGTTGATGGGAATTAGCTGTGACAGATACACAAGTGTCTACCCCAGCAACTGTCATCCTTGCTTTTTTTTGGGAAGGATATCAAGGACAATGTTCCACTTGAGCATGGTTTTCTTTCTGTGAAGCTTCAACCCAAGAAGCTCAAATAGGTAGATACTTACCTCTGGGGACCTTTCTGCCCCACCCTGGGAATCCATCCACCTCCTTGCCTTACCACAACCCCTGAAGAGACACTGCATCATAACCCAGCATATAGTAAGGCTGTAAGCTTAAGTCTTCATTTGGGGGTTGGAAATCCAGGGCTCTCATGGCTCTTTGGAGAGAGACACACACAAGCAAAACAGAGGTCAGTGCAAATAACACAGGCTAGCTTCTAGAATGGACTTTTGTAGAGAGATCACCAGAGATGATATTGTAAAGTGTAGAGGTTTCCCTGTGTCAATGTCAGAGATTTGCATACCTCTGATCACCTACAAGTCTTGCTACACTAAAACTGACCTGAAGCCATCTGAGCCTAACACTATTAGCTGAGGGAGGGAGTGTACCTCTTCCCACTGAACCATCCCAACCCAAGTCCTGGTGGCTTCCAACTACTACTGATTTTCTTATCCTATCACAGACTTCTCAAACATCAGCCAGATTTCTATCCTTATTTTTTTTTATGAGTCTTTGATTTGTCTCTCCACATTTTCTTGTAGAGATTTTTGGATGGTGGAGAATACAGGAAAGCATGGCAGAAAGGGAAGGTTTTATGTGAGTGCAACAAGAAGACCGATAGGAGAACCTGGATTTCCATTTCCTGACCCAGGGGAACAAAGTGGACACCTCATTTGCACTGTGGGTGTGGTTGACAACAGGGCTAAATTAGGATCAAGGCCCAGATCAGCCTGACATGGGAGCTTAGAAAGCTATCATGCTAAGCCCAAGATCATGGATGCTACCACATCCATGTAGGGGAGAATACTGGCTACCTGGGAAGGGCCCCTCTTTCCCCCAGGAGATGAGTTATTGAGTGTCAAAAGGTTTTTAGCTTAGTTCCTGGTACCACATGCTATCAGTAAACACTGGTCATTACTAGTTTTACTTTTTATCTCTGCCATCATTCCATTGATTGATGGTACTTTCTGAGAGAAAAATCCACCAGGTAACATATGTTTTGCCAGTAAAATAAAAACTTTAGTGACTTTTCCTTGTGATTCTTGGACACATCCCAGGAGGGAAATTGGGCAGGTGTAGGGACCTATGCTTGCATTCATGCTCTGCAGTGACAGATCACCCGCCAGAGGGCACCCTTGCACCTCTGGTGGCAGGCTCAGAGAGACCACAGGCCAAGGCTTCCACCATCCTGCCACCCTGTGGGCTCTTTGCGGACAGCATTTCCTCCGCTGCTTGTAAAAAGCAAGCTTGTGTGGAGAAGAGGGGGGCCCAGGCTTTCTTAAAAGCATAGTGAGAGGCTGTGAATCCAAGCCTGTGTGGAGGAGAGAGGGAGCTCCAGCCTTTCTTCAAAGCATGGAGACGCTGTGGATCTAAGCCTGAGATACTTGGGGGGCTGACATGTGTCCCACCCCAGGCAACTTCATATTTGGCATGGACTCACATCACAGTCTGGGCATTGACAGATGCCTCAGCAGCACAACTGTGCCCTGTGAGACAGGGTTTTGTGGCCCCTTTACAGATGGAAGACATCTCAGCCCTTCTCTTTGCCCACTTTTGATGAGAAATTCATGCTTTGCTTACTTCCATGTTAAAAAGTATATTTGGTGTTCCTTTGTTCCCTTAAGATACAAAGTTAAAAGAAGCCTATTTCCGCCCCCCCCCCCCCCCAGGAATCAGGAAAAGCACACACGAAGGGGTGTATGCTCTTTTATTATATAAAACAATCTACCAGGTTTCCCTCTGCAGAACACAGAGGGCCCTGCGAATAAGCAATAGCTTAGCATGGAATGCCACAAACGTTGATACCTCCTTCCAGGGGAAAGACTCAATGCAGGGAAGCACACTATAAAACGCCAGATAACATAAAGAGATTGCTTCACTTCATGTCCTTTTTACAGAAAAGGGAAGAAAGGTTTAGAGAGTTGAGGAAGTTACGGGAGGATAGATGGGAGGCTAGCTGCATCATGGGCGGAAGTAGGAACCGTCTATGAAGCACAAGGGGCCAAGTTTAGCTCCCTTCTCTAGCATAACTCTTCTCAAAACCACCCTGAGTCATTCTTTATTGGGATTTGTGCCTGTTTTAATCCCTATTGTCAGAAACCCCCCTTCTGCCATTTATAAATATTTTACTCCTCTCCAGCAGCAAATTCCCCCAACACCACCTTCTCTATGCACTGCACCCTTAGCTGGCACCAGGCTCTGGGCAGTCACAGTAAATGTGGCAAGCATAAAAATGGGGTTGGGGAATGGAGGATACTGACTGGTCTCCCTAAGGGATCAATCAGCTTCAAGCCGAATTGGCCTGCTGTAGGGACCAATTTTGACCCCTGGGCAAGACTGTGTTGTAGTGTGAACTCAACGATGGTTTTTGAAAACCTGGAGTGGTAGCACATGCTTGTTATCCAAGCACTTGGGAGGCTGAGACAGGAGGATTTCTGTAAATTCAAGGGGAGTTTATGTAGTGAGTTCCAGGTCACACTGTACTAGAGAGTGAGAGCTTGTCTGAATTAAAAAACAGGAAAAAAAAGCTTCTGTTGAAGGATTTGGGGAGCACTCTTTGAACTATCCTTGAAGAACATGAGTGACAGATAAGGGGACCCAACACTCAGCTTTTGAGTCATGTGATGCTATGTTTATTTCCTGCATTAAGTATATCCCAGGTAGCTTATTGAGCCCACCCCATCTGGCTTTGGTGTCTGCTCTGTAGCAGGTGAACTTCGTGCAGGGGGAGAGGAAGTGACAGCTGTGTGTTTTATATTTTTCAACACTTGATTCATTTTCCCCTGAAGTCCTAAACTTTCATCTGGTGTCTTCTTTGGGGACCAGCTCCCTCCTCCAGTAGGTTTGCTGCACTGATCTGATGGTGTTGCACTCCCCAGTTTTGAAAAGCTGAACATGCAGATGGCTTCCTTTGGACACAGGATTCTGGGGTAAAGTTTTTTCCCCCTGACTTTTTATTGACACGGCTCCAATTGCTTCTCAGCCTTCATTGTTTATGGTTAGCTATCTGTAGTCTAAGAGGTGTTGGCCTTGCAGAATCAGTTGTGCCATTTTTTTCCCTGTCTGCCTCTCAGCAAGTCTCCCTTTAGCTTTCTTTTTAATATCACTGGTGTGTGGTTTTCTTTAAATTTATCTTACTTAAGTTTGCAGAGATAACTGACTCTGTCCATTTGTCTTTTACCAAGTGTGGTTGATTTGAAGCCACTATTTCTCCCATTTTCATTGTATCTTTCCCTCTAGAATATCTCCTTGTCCCCGGGGCTTTGTGTGTTGCTTATTTTCAATCCTTTCCTCTCTTCATTCTTCACACTGGGTGATTTGTATCAAAACATACATTGAGGTCCTTCTCTGCTTTTCTGCCTCCCTACTTTGGCCTGGTTCCAACTTTGCATCAGGGCCTGTATCTACCTTTGTAATGGATGAGCAGTATCTGAAGCAACAGAGTTCAGTAGTGGATGGGATGGAGGGGTTGGGGACTAGAGAGAATGAGGCCGCATCTTCTGGAATGGTAACAAACTACAGCAGAAGAATGTGGGGTAGAAAAGAAACAGGAGTGGGAGGGAGACTTGGGTTGGGTAGGTTCTATTAGGTCTCTGGTCTCAGAAGATCTGCCCAACAGTCTACCCAGAGACATCATCATCCCACATGTCAGTTGACAGAGACTCTCTGGGATGTAACATAATAAAGGTGGTATGTGACCATGAGCATGTCACTTGAAAAAAGCATACATGTCACCTTCCTTGATGGGTCAGGGTTTGAATTCTAGCCTCCAAATTCCCAGTCCAAACACTCTCCATGATATTTTTTTTTCTGGGCAATATTCATTTCAGAACTTGGACTAGAATGAACTGGGACTGCCGTCTTTGAGGGCTGTGTGTTCTCTATCAAGGTTACTCTTGATACAAGATTAAATTTTATTACCAGATCAACTTTCTACCTTAGAGACACTGCCTAGGTGTGGGGATACATCCCTGAACCAAGAACAACAGAAAAAGTTCCTCCTGCTCAGCCATGACTTCTTTCAATTTTGACTCTTGCTTTTAGCCTCGTTCTTGGCAGACAAAAATACCAGGCTCCAGCTCTGAAGATGTCAGTTTAGTTCACCTGCTAAGTCACTTACTGGCTTTCTTGTTTGTGGGCTTGGAGTCCTTACTCCATCTGCTTAGGGTCATTATACAGTCTTAGACAGAGATGGCACATGAGGAGTCAGCCTCCTGCCGGCCCACAGCATCCGTTCTTTCAGTCTTCCCTCTTTATGTGGATCTGTGATAGGGATAGTCCATTTTCTCTCTTGGGTTTTTGCACTTAGGAGTAAGTAGGCTGTATTCCTCTAAGAACCTTGATGTGCCTCAGCCTGTCAGATATCTAACTAGTAAGAGGGATTCTTCTCAAATGAGTCTTCTTTGCCTCTTAGGTGGCAGTTAAGGCTGAGAAGCACCCCTTGTGTAAAATGCTTCAGCCTGTTTTTTGTGCTTGAGGTTTGGGACCTTTTCAGATTTGGGGATTTTTCTATCTATATAATGAGATCTTTTAGGGAAGTGCCTCCAGCGGCAAGGCATGCTCCATTTGCATTTCACACATATCTAATAAATAGGCTAGGGAAATTTTAGATCAAACAAAGTTTCATTGTATGGAAATTTCTTTTTGTGGCACCATGTTGATACTAATAATGTCTTGAGAGCGGATGTCTACAATTCCAGCACTTGGAGGTAGAGGTAGGGGAATCAGGAGTCCCTGGCCAGCCCCGTCTACATGAGTTTGAGGTTAACTTGAACTACATGAGACTCTGACACAAAACAAAACAAAAAGTTGTGGGTTTTGTAGCACTTTTGGTTTTACATTTTGAGATTAGAAGTACTTAATCTGTACACCGAATCCCTTTGTAGCGACGTTTTCCTGAATCCCTCCTACGCCGGCGCTCATGTGACTCTTGAAATAGTTCTATATATCTTTTATGCTTTAATCTCTAGTCTGTTCGAAATGTCTGATGTTTCTGTATCTGAACCCCACAGAACCTTTCCTAACGATTGTCCCCATTCTTCTTCTCCTCTTTTCCATAGGATACGGACATGCTGCACCTGGAACCGATGCTGGCAAGGCCTTCTGTATGTTCTATGCTGTGCTGGGTATCCCACTGACGCTGGTTATGTTCCAGAGCCTGGGTGAGCGCATGAACACCTTCGTGCGCTACCTGCTGAAACGTATCAAGAAGTGCTGTGGCATGCGCAACACTGAAGTTTCTATGGAGAACATGGTGACCGTCGGCTTCTTTTCCTGCATGGGCACCCTGTGCCTTGGGGCGGCTGCCTTTTCCCAGTGCGAAGATTGGAGCTTCTTCCATGCCTACTACTACTGCTTCATAACATTGACTACTATAGGGTTCGGCGATTTTGTGGCCCTGCAGGCCAAGGGTGCGCTGCAGAGGAAGCCATTCTATGTGGCCTTCAGCTTCATGTATATCCTGGTGGGTCTGACCGTCATCGGTGCCTTCCTCAATCTCGTGGTCCTGCGATTCCTGACAATGAATACCGATGAGGAGCTACTGGAGGGAGAAGTGGCGGAGATTCTTGCTGGAAATCCAAGCAGAGTGTCTGTCCGTGCGCCTCAGAGACGCAAGAGGCACCACGCCATGTACTTCCTCAGAAAATACGGCAGAACCCTGTGCTATCTCTGCTTCCCTGGTACCAACTGGGGTAAAGATGATGACGATGAGGATGATGATGACGTTATCGACAATGTTGTTGTTACTGCTCCTATTTCTGCTCCTGCGCCTGCTCCTGCTCCTGCGCCTGCGCCTGCTCCTGCTGCTGTGGCTGCTGGTGCCACTATCAGGAGTGTCCGGGCTACCGTCCACACCGTTTCCTGCAGGGTTGAAGAGATCCCTCCAGACGTGCTGAGGAACACCTACTTCCGGTCTGTTTTCGGCGCCATTCCTCCTGGAATGCACACCTGCGGGGACCATAGGCTGCACCTCCGTCGCAAGTCCATCTAAGCGTGGGAGGAAAATACATGGAAGAATCATTTGTCATACAGATGTAAGTTTCATTGTCCCAACTCCTCTTTCCCTCCTTATTTATTATTATTCTCTTTTTTTGTGCTTACGGTCATCATCATTCCTTTCTCTCTTTCCTCCTTTCCTGGTTTCATTTCTTTCCGGCCTTTCCAGCCAGGCAGAGCTGTCCAAAGGGAAAATAGAGGCCCATCCTCTCTGAAGCTCGCACCTGAGCATGAAGCATGGATTTCTTCCTTTCTCCCCACCAGAGTTATGCCTTACATTTCTCCCCACCCTGCCTCCCCTCTCTGGGGTGGCTTTCCTAGGACAGGTGTGAGAACAGGAGCACCAAGACAGAGCTGGGAGGATGGCCAACTGAAGCCTTTGACTGCCTACCCGTAGTGATGTCTCCGACCTAACTCCTCTCTTCTTCCCCCAAGGACTGGGTGGCTGTGTGTACGCGTGTGTAATACGAGCGTGTGCGCTTCTGTGTGCAGGTGTGTTGTGCGACAAGGTGGAAAGGATCAGGCATTCACTTCCCTTCTCACGCATACAATTTCATCAGCAGTCTCCTCGAGGCTGCTTCCAAACTAGCCAAACCCTGCAAGGTTGGATTTATCAACCTTGCCAAATTGAGCACATCCCACAAAGCACTTTTAACCCAAGATGAATCAGATGGCCATAGCGTCTAAATCTCATTCACTTCTCTTCAGGGTGTAGGCGGGCAAGACCCACAGAGATCAGGTTTACCTTGCCAATTTAAATGAAATCCTTAAGAATCATGCACTTTGTGGAACTGGTATGCATCGTTGACCTAAGAAAGCAGAGATCACAGAGGAGTAGTCTAAAGCCACTAGTGTCAATTTATGGAAGACATTTTGAATTGTCAGCATTTCTAGTTCTAGCAGTTTTCCCTGCAGCTGGAGTTGTCAAGGTAAACAGGGAAATAGGTAGGACCCAAGAGTATCCATTTTATTATTTCCCTCTTCCCAAGAATGGCTATGATGGGAAGAGCTCTGTGAAGTCTCTACCTGTGTGGATTAGAGTCCCAGTTTTGGAGTGCTTGGATGAGAATGGGTATCAGAATGATGATGTGGTTTTCTTTTCCTAATAAGAAGGCGACAAGGCATTCCTTGTTTAAATATATATAGAGAGAAGTATATATTTCAGGAAAGAGTGTCTCTAGATGCATTTGATCTGTAAATAGGGAGAAGTTCACATTGGTCTCAGGAAAGTTTTAGAGGTTGTATCTTGGCCTGCTGGGAACTTGTCAAGCTCAGGGGATGCTTTGTCTAGGTAGTTGAGAAATTCCTCCCCACTCTCAATAGAGGATGACCCTGGAGGGGACAGTTTAGGCTAGAGAATATGGCACATTGTATGCAGGCCCTGTCAATCGCAGGAGTCTGAGGGCAGCTTGGCCTCCATAGTCATTGAGGGACTCTAATTTCTCTCATCGCCATCCCTGCCATCTCTAAAAGTCACCCCATTCACTCATCCTCCCACTCCTTCTTCGGTACACTGGAAGTTCCTGGCTTTTGGATGGAAATGGGCTTTGGCTACACTACGCACGCACAAGGAGCGCACTTACTGGTCTTCAAGATTTCTTAAAGGACACAGCATCCAAATGCCACCAGTCCCAAGCATGTGTGCCATTGGGCTGAAACCAGGAGCATCCAGGACTCCTCTGGAAAGTCAATGCATGCACTTAATGCTACACCCCTTGTTGAAATATCCCCATTCGTCTAGGACACGGGACCTTCAAAAGGAGTCTGTGAACCTTAGACTCTCTTGGCCAAAGTTGACATATTCCAACTTCGAGGTCTTTCTCAGTTCACTTGTTTGAGATGTTGTGGTGTGGAATGCCCTGCACAGGGCTCTCAAGTCTGTCCAGAGAATAGAAGCAATCCACTCTTCTTGAATGTTTTTTTTTTTTTTCTCTGCAAAGAGATTGTTGGCTCTTTCGGGTCACAAACGTGACACTCCTGATGCCTCTATGCAGAGTACTTTATGCCTTGGAGGAGGTTTCCTGGAACACATGTAGGAGATCCCCTGAGACTGTTGTAAGATTTTCCCTCAAATGGTAGGTAGGTATGTGTGATCACCTCTGATCTGTACATGGCGTTGAGGCACTGAGAGAACCAAGGATACACTCTCAGTCCCTACCCAGAAGGGTCCAGAAGGTGGACTTCCCGACACCAAGGTGTCCTGACTCAGTCCTACGGTGGAGGATGGATCCTGCTTGGTGTCTTCACAGGGCCAAGCATTAGGCCCAGGAGTCAAGTCAGAGGGACATAGGCCCAGCCTATCTTTAGAGCTAGCTTCCCATTCATGTATCTGTGCGAAGTGGTCACACAGTGACCATTGTGTGGGAAGGATTGAATGACAGGTACATCTCTTCTTCCCAGAAGAATATAGACAACACCTTCTATATTCTCACAGAAGTGATCCCTCTCTCCTTCTGCAAGGTAAAGGGCTGTAGAGTGAATTCTCTTTCCTCCTTATGTGATAGCTACTGATGGAAGTGATGTAGCAACTTGTACTTGGTTATCATCCTTGTAGCCCTCCTGTGTCATTGGCTAATTATTGCCAGTTCAGCTTTGGAGGGAAGGGCACCAAATTGTCTCTTCCAAGCTCAACATAAGAGCACTGAGGGAGGGAATGAGTCTTGGCTTATCTCCCTATAAGTGGATCTTCTCCAATGGTCGATTTGTTCCTTAGCATAGAACCTGGTGATAATTGTTCTCTGGGCACATCCACTGATATGCTTTCTTGGGGTGAGAGCAGGGAGGAGTCAAATTCTGAAGGACTCTCCATTTTACCAGATGGGAGTGGGCCATTTCTATGGAGAGTCCACCAGCAGAGTTGAAGGGGCTCCAAGCAGGGGGAGCTCCACTGGCTCCCTCACTTTCAGAGGAGGAGACTGAGATTTAGAGGAGTCAACATATCTGAGGTCATGTGTAAAGAATATAGGTCTTCACACTTCCTTTTGCTGTTGTCCTAGCTGCTTTGTTGATGTTTTGCACAGCATTCCAAAGATTCCCTGTTACTGGACTTTATTGTGTCTCTGGCCAAGACCCCTCACCCTCTGTTGTGCACTTGGCAGCTTCTTTCAGCCAAGTGATTGTTGTACCCTTCCCTCCAGTTAACCAAACCCCTTCAACAGACCTCATGCCAGGTTGTTTGCAGAAGGGATTCAGTCTCAGGAACTGGAGGCTGGCTTGCTGTTCAGTTCCTGGAAGTTAATTTGCCTTGTATATATATATTTAATAAGATAACTGACTCACTTGAACTCTTCACGAAGTGATTTCCATCTTTATTTCATCAAGGACAGTAAGAAGTAGGCAATGATATGGAGTAACCCAGAGCTCTGGGCTTGCTGATTTCTAGTGTTCATCCCATTTGGATCCTTAAAGGCACCCATCCCAGGAAGAAGGTGCTGTCTCACCCATCTGCCTGTTAGACTTTGAACATCAAGAGAACTTCCTTCTCTGTCTGGGTTTTGAGATTCTCTATTATCCCCCAATCTGGAACCAGATCTATTCTTCCTGGTTGCCCCATTCAGTCTTGAAGCCAAGGCAGTAGCCTCTAAGACCTGAGCCCATGATGGGTGATTGACTGACAGGGGTGCTGGCTTCAGTATGGCCATAGTGAGATGGGCACACCTGTATGTTCTCTGTGTACCTGATGAAAGAGACATCTGGAGAATAGATAAGCTGAGACAGGGAATTTTTATCAATTTCATCCAGATATGAAAACTGTACAGATCTTGAATTCCAGTGCCAATCTATCTCAGCTGGAATGTAGAGGGATAAGGGCTCCTCAGAGTTCTTCCTTGTCTGTGTGCTTTGAGAGAAAGAAATTTCAGAAAATGATTACCCATCATGGAGGCTCCCAGCTTTACCTCAATATATTCTTTCTAAAATAATGAGCCCAATTCAGAGACTCATTGAGAGTGTCTACAGAGCTATGAGATCTGAGACGCCTGCTGGAATGTGTTCACTCTACACAGCTCCTAACTTGTCAGCATCTGTGAGTTGTGACTTAGTTCTGAAAATGGTAGATGCATTTCCTCCAGAGTCAAGGTCTTATCAGGACCAGAAGGCATCCTAGATGAGGAAGAGTGGTAGGGCAAGGACTGGTTCTTCTGCCTTGCTTCACTGGGCTCTTGGAAGTCATTTCACTCCTTGAGCCTCTGTAGCTTTCTCTTTAATCTGATGGTACAGTTACAGTGGGGATTTTGCACAAGATAGCTTGACCCACAAGGACCTTTGGCTTGGATGATCTGGTCACACATGAAGATTGATCCACCAAAAAGAACTTGGCTCAAATTGTGGCAGGAGATAAAGAGCTGGTGAAGAGACACAAGTGCTGACACAGAACATAGGACCATGGTATAATGAATGCATCATGGGTTCCCTAAGGTGCTGGGCTTAGATTGACTTTCTGTGGTCCCATCTTGACCACATGTTGGTAGAGGTTGCTGCTTCAGGAAAACGAAAGTATATGATCATGATTCCCTTGACACCAACTTTGAAAAAAAAATGTCTCAAGGTGACAGAAAAGTTGCTAGACTAGCACCGTGGGAGTCCCTTGACCTCTCACCCAGAGCTCCAACCTCAGTACCTCCCTCAACGCTGAGATGGTTGGAAGATAAGGTATCACGGTGTCTACAGCTTTTAGGTGGTTCAGCCAAAGATAACATTGTATATCTCCCATGAAAAGTGCATTCTCTTACATAGTAATGGTAATTATTGTCACACCTAAGAAACTTAGCATAAGAATACCTAATATAATAATATAATCTGTATAAACAATTCCCCAAGTGTCCCTAAAATGTCCTACTGAACTTGTTTGTGAATCTTAAGATGCCATCCAAGATCACACCCCACACCTGCTTGTCTTGTTGTTCCCTGACCCCCCCCCCCCAATTGAGGGCATCTCCCTCACTGTGTTTGTGTCTCTTGATAATTGATATTTTTGAGGACCCCAGGCCCATAGTCTTGTAGAATGCCTATGATCTGCTGTCGTCTGCTTGTTCCCTCGGCTTGAGGAACTGTCGACAAGAAAATGATGTAGTTGATGTTGTTTAGCCCTGATTTATGCATTTGATGTTTGTCTCTCTGGGGACCTCTGTGGTTACTGCTTTGTTGTGAATAAATAAGTCATATTAAATGTTGTTTTCCTCTGTTAGGGGACCTAACTGCATCTTCAAGAGAGGCGTCCATGGATGCTGGGTCTCACTGTGAAGCCCAAGCAGGCTTCGGATTTCTGACCTCTCCCGGGGACCTCTTCCACGAGGGGCGAGTGTCAGCACCCTTTCCCCTAATCACCTGTGGGAATGGCCCAGCTATACCTAGACAGAAGGCACAGAGACATGCTCCTTGTAGGGTCCCTTGCCTGCAAACCTGTTGGGCCATCTTGGCACCTAGCAGCAACCTCATGAGTGGCGATGACCACCAATCTCCTCATTCTCTACAGTAGAAGACATGCGTCAATGTCATGTCACTGGCCAGCCCTGCCCATCAAGAGGCTATCATTTGTTATCTCTGCCTTCGAGATGTTTGCTCTGGCATATTCTAGAGCACATTTTCTTCCCTTCTAACCCATGACCCATACCTGCTATGGCTATGTGACCTTTGCTTGCCCTCCTAGAGGGTATCCCTGTTGCTCAGCAACATGGAGGCAGAGATGAAAGGCCTTAGTCCTTCCCTCTTTAATCCCCTATGGGATCCTTCTCTGTGTTCCTCTGTGTTTGCTTCTCATGGGTGAACACACTTGAGAAGCAAAAATCCCAATGGGTCAGCCTTATGTGCAGAAAGTTAAGAAGTGCCCACAGAGGGGAGGGAAGCCCCAGGATAAAGCAGGTCCAAGCATGAGTTATCTGGCTGAAGTAGACATGGGGTATTCCAATGCAAACCCTTGGAAACCACGGAAATCCCAGTTTGCATTGCACTGCTTGCTGTTCAATTGCACGTGCCTTGGGAGTTGAGTGAGCCTTTATCAATAGGTCCAGGAGCTATCCACACAGCAAGGCACTTCAGCGTCGGAGGGGCGGGAACATCTTCAGACTATAGAAGCATGCTGAGAATATTTCTCCCTGTAGTAGGTGGGATCTGGTGATGGGAACATCACAAGGGAATCAGGTGGGGTCGTGTCATTTTCTTGAGGGTGGTAGGGTGGCTGGGGGGGGGATCATGCGCAATGACACAAGACCCTGCACCTCTGGAGCCCTGGGAGAGACAAGAACACCTGCTTCTTGCTCCCTCTCCCATCCCCAGAGCAGCTGGGTGTGCCGAAAGCTGCTTGGGGGCCAGTATTTTACACATCTGGGACCAACCTCTGTCCTTGACAGGTGGGTGGTAGATTTACCCCTCCATTTCCACGTCTGTTTTCACACTGCACACGGTGCTTGTGAGAACTACATGTGAGTGTTTACCGAGCACCTGCTTTTACTCCCGGAAATGTATGTCCGCTTTGCCCAACACGGGGCCTCCCTTCACATCAACCGGCTGTTGCTTTGTGGGGGACCAAACTGTAACTGTAACTCCTGAGCCATTCTGGTGCAGCGCTGTACAGATGAAACACCAAGCAAGTCTTGCTGTACGCGCAAGCTCCACCGCCGCTGCCGGCGGGGGTGTGTGGGTGGTGGGTGGTGGGTGGTGGGTAGAAGGGCAGCCAGAGCACTTCCGTTCAGCAGGTGGCTGACAAGGTTCCAAAAGCTGCAAGACTGGATCTCCAAGCCAGGTGTCTGTGGATCCCAGAGGGCTGGTACTGAAGTGTGTGGGTGGCGTGGGATGGGAGCCTCAAACACAGAAAGTGACACAAGGGCATGCCTTAGGGAGAGGAGGGAGGGCTTGGGAGGAAATCACACGGGTGGGGATCACACTGGGGAGGAGGCTTTGCATGGGTCCCCAACGAAGGGGAGCAACTTCCAGGAATGTACCTGGTGGAGGTGCCAGCTCCTTTCCCTATATTAAGGCTAAGGTGGGAACCATGTGCTGTTTAAGCCTGTAATTGTCATTATTAACCTTGTAGACATTTATCTTCAGGCGTCATCTTGGTACCAGTGGATCCCAGAGGACACACCCAGGACCAACGGTAGTGAGTTCTCTGGCATGGCCAGCAGACCCATGTATAGGGCAGAAAGAGGCTTCTGCTTGCACGGGACAAAGGGCTTCGGCTGGACCCCGTCCAATACCACTGTGTGACCCTGACAGGTAGACCTGAGAATGACTTAGAGCACAGAAATGCTCAATTCTGTCATCCCAGCCTAGGATGTTTCTGGAAGGATTGAGGTAGAGCTCTATGCTGCAGATGCTGCTGTAACTGACCTTCTAGGACATGGGGCTGAGAATCTGACGTCAAAGGATACCTCGGTTTTGTCTGAAATTGTGTGGGGACACAAAGGCGGGTAGTGGGAGGGGTGGGCTTGATCTTCCCTTCACCCTACCTTCAACGTGGAGACAACTAATATGTTGAAGAGCTCTGCTAGAGGGGGTAAGCTTCGGTCTGGAGGGATGTGGGAGGAGAGGAATGGCCCTGAATGAACTTGGTTTATTTGGTTTTTGCTCTTGAGTCCTGACCACTTTGGAGGCTCCAATCCAGTTCTGGGGAGACTTGGTATCAAGAGAGCAAGCATGATTTGGGGTGTGGGGTGGGGTAAGAGAGGGTCTTGTAAACTTCAGGGAGAGCTTTGGTTCTGCAAACAGTGTGGTTTGCCTTTTGCAGCTTGCTAGGGAGTGGGGAGAGGGGCCTCTGGGCATCTTCCTAAGAGCCAGCCCTTCCTTCCTTTTCTTCCTTATATATAGTTGGGTCACAGGGCCTTGGCAAGTCATTGCTCATTTCCTCTATAGAAGATGGAATGGCCAGGCCAGAAGCAGGTATCTCTTAGATACACACTGGTATAGAAGAGATGAAACCCACTCTAGACTCTTTGCTGACATTTTGGTGGTAGAAGTCAGAGGAGAGACAAGGTCAAGTCATTTCAAGATGGGCTAGGTTCCTAAGAATAGGGCAACTACCCTTTCCTAGGGGCTTATCCTTTCTTAGGTTGAGCTGTATTGTGAATTTCTTATTGCAAAACTTGCCTTTACCCAGTTATCATCCATCCAGTGGGCTCCACATGCTCACAAACAATGACACGGATGTGAGTGGGACAGTAACCATAGAAACCAAAGCCTAAAGGGTCCTTACTGTATTTCACCAAGAAAGCATGACAGAGCTCCAGATGTGAGCTGCAGTTCTGGGGACATTTCTGTGCAGTACTGGCTGATGTCCACCTACCGGTTCCACCTTTTCTCACAGATCAGGTGCAGCAACTGTATCTAGCTACCTTGAGAGGCCCTCCACAGGGAGCACCCTCTCTGGTCCCATGAGGCTGTGAACTCAGCGGACCGAAAGCGGTCTAAGATGTGTGAGCGGTTGCTGTGGGTTTAAGCAGAGATAGGAACTAGAGCATGCCTTGACAACTGTTTTCATTGCTTCAAGCTGGAACTTTAGAAGTTGGGTAGAAAAATAAAAATCAAACGAAACAGGAAAAATGCAGTGAGCGGGAAGCCAGTGAGGCAGAACCCACAATTAGCAAGATTTCTCTATAATTTGATGGCTCCTCAGAGAAGAACATATCCCAGAAAAGGGCTAATTATACATTTGTTTCGTCAGGCCACAAATAGCATTTTGACAGCTGGTTTTGGGTTGGGAAGGCCCTTGTGAGGTCATCTCAGCCCATCCTCTGCCTTATCAGAAACCTCCACCAAATGAACATTGCAGTGAGGGGCAGCCGCTGTGAATCCCGCTGAGCAGAATTTGCATAAGAAGTCAGATCAGGCCCACAGGGAGAAATATGGGGTATTTTCTCATACAAGGATGGAAAGGTTTACAAGTACACAGAGAAGAGAAGGAACAAGGGGTGTCACAGAAGAAGAACCCAAGTTTTACCACACAGTGGATAAGTGGTGAAGGTAGCTTTTTAGCCTATCCCAGCAGGCCGAGAAATGGTAGACCATTCCCCCTCATAGCTGTACAGTCATAACCTCAGCCCAGTGTGTATCTGTGTACCTCATGACAACAAAACCAGCCGAAAAGCAAAAATCAAAATGCCTGTCGTATGTGATCTTTGGCATAGATGTGAAGTTTGAATTAGTGTCAAATACATCTCTGTTAAAATAACTAGCATGTATTCACAGGGCTCATTGAAGGGTCTGGTGTGGGGAGGTGGGTACAAGGGAATGTGGGCTTTCATGTAACTCTGTGTGTGTGTGTGTGTGTGTGTGTGTGTGTGTGTGTGTGTGTTTAAGGGAGAAAGAGACATACAGAGAGAAAGGAAGAGACATAAAGAGAGAAAGTGATACATAGAGAGGAAGACACACACACACACACACACACACACACACACACACACACGGGGAGAGAGAGAGAGAGAGAGAGAGAGAGAGAGAGAGAGAGAGAGAGAGAGAGAAACGTATATATTCATAGTCACTTGGTATCTTTGGATCTATATGCTTTGTTTCTTTTATTGTTTTGGGGAGTCGCATTACTGTGTGTTTTTGTGTGGTATGGTACAGTGTAGTACCTGGGTTTGGTTCTAAAAGTGAAGCAGCCAAAGGCTGGCTAGAATGCCCTCACGGGAAGGGTGATGAAGTCATGGAGAGAGTTCCACAGGAATCGAGGTTGAAGAACTCTCTGGCCAGTGTCACCATCCAGGAGGGTGCCATAGTGCATCCTGAGCCTTGGTGGCAATCGACCTTTTTGTCCTAGGGTTTGTGGGTGCCTTTGCATGACAGGTCCAATACAGAGAGTAGGCCTTTGGTGAAACCCTGCACCAGAAGAGGCAACACCAGCGATCCCTGCCCAACTCCAGAGTCATCTGCATTCCTGTGTGCGTCCTGTATTCATCCTCGCTGCCTGCTCTGCCTTCGGGAGAGAGCACCTTCACAAATGGCCTTAGAACACAACAACCATCAAGTGAATATCAGATGTATTTATTATGTAGCTTAACCTGAAAAAAATGAACAAACATACCTGTATCACCAATGTTTACACATCTTAGCTGTCTAGCTCATGTATAATATGTACCTCATGCAGGGACTACATCCCCCCCCCCTTTTTTTTTAATTTTCTTTTTGTAACAAATGCAGTAAACAAGCTGTATATATTTTACATGTCTTTAGAGGAAAATCACCTGCTGTTGTAGCATTGTAAACTATGGCACTTTTCTATTTTTTTTTTTTAATTAAAGTCTCTGGCATGTTCCCACTGTGTTCTGGCTTTCCTTCCTTAAGCAGCTGACCAGGGCTGGGCATGTTGGTGGCAAGTCATGGATGCCCTCATTTCTCCTGTTGCATGGAGCCTGCAAAGACTCCTGTGTTCATATTTTGAAGACCAAAGCAGTCTTCTCTTCCTTCACACAATGGCAGCCACCTGAGCGGCCAAGCACCCAGATTCTTGGGCCTTGCATGTGCGCCAGAGCTGTGGGGGATATGAACCCAGGCAGCTCACCCCTGTCTTCATTCCTTTCACCTATACCTGCCTAAGGACTCCTTTGGACACCGTCAATGGCTGTTGTCACATTTCCACCTGGTTTCCGATCAGCATTTTAAGCCCTGTTTGCACACAAGTGAATTCTCCCTTCATCCCCACTCATCAAAGGCAACTCCCTCTTCAGTGGCTCCTGTGGATGAACTTGAGGACTCTTAGCTTACCTTTCCCATCCCAAAGCTAACCCTTCCCATGGTGACAGAAGCAACAGAAACCCTTGCACCCTATCCTCTACCGTATTGTTTCTAGGATGGCAGGCAATGCATCTTCTTGAGACTATTAAGGTTTATATTTTCACCAGGGTTGTGATGGTCTGAGGTAAGCCAGAGAAGCACATGCAGCCGATGATATTCCCAGATATATCCACCACTCACATAGCAGGGGAGTGGTTCTGAAAAGGGGAGAGCAGTTTTCTATACTGTGGGATATAAGGGACTAAGGTGATAGCGTGGCTCTGGTATCCACAGCGGCAGGCTGCTGCATAGAAGTCACGTGACATCCTAGCTCCTGTTCTCCCTCTGTACCAATGGAAATTCCATCGTCAGAAATATAAAGGGTGGGAGGCACTCTTTGACAGCAAGATGGCGAGTTAAATACAACCACAAACATAATCACCTCAAATAAAATAGGAGGAGATGAATAAACAATACAATGGTTTGTAGACAGGGAGCTGAAGGGAAGCCTCATGGGCATCCTATGGGCAGCCATGATAGGGCCTTGAAAGAAGGGCTAGACCCATCTGCTCCCTTCAGTTTCTGGACAATTGGAAGTGATAGTATAACATGACAGGGACAGGAGACTTCCTTCAGTTTCTTTCTGTTAGGAGAGGGGGAGAACTTAACTCCCTGAGAGACTCAAAGTTACAGCATATTATCTTATCAGCCATGTCCTGAGAAAGAACACACACACACACACACACACACACACACACACACACACACAGAGAGAGAGAGAGAGAGAGAGAGAGAGAGAGAGAGAGAGAGAAAGAGAGAGAGAGAAAATGCTAGATAAGTCAGTAAGCACATTGTCACAGAGCTCATGCCAGGTTGTGGGGTAGGTGCTTTCCAAGTGAAAATGTGGATCTCTGACAGTGCTTTCCATGAACTATCCCTCTAAGCTGTATATCTCAGCCCCAACTGCAGTGAAAGGTGCCTATGTAACCAAAAGGTCACACATACATACCACCATGTTCCAGATCCCCTTCCATCATACTATAGGATTTCTCAGAGTCCACTGTCCAGAAGAAAGTGAGCTTTCTCAGCGCGAAGCTTCAGACATATTTAACAGATGGATCTGTTTTACAAAGACCGGTTTGCATTGCTCAAATCCTAAAACCTCCGGGGTGAGGCAGGTAGCAGCACTTCCTGGTCCCCTGGGTGGGGATAGTCACATGACTCATTCTGCCCACTGAGTCGTGAGTGAAGTGACTTGGTTATGTCCTCAATGGAGTATAAAGAAGCACCAGCATGAAGTCTTCCAGAACTTTCCTTCATTACACAGACAAGAAGGTTTTAAGATATAGGCTGCTAAGCCCAGGTCCTGAAGCAAGGTGACCTTACCACTGAAGGACACACACACAGCAGGAGAACATGATATTTTCAAATCACTGTGCCTTTGGGGTCTTGGAGAGACACAAGTGACCCATGTTTGTTTCTGAGCATGTGGAATGCTCAGGAGGTCAGTGCCTAGCATGGGGCCAGTTTCCACCATCTCTGGATGAAGTAGGGATCTGTGCACAGCTGTCACCCTACCATGAAGTCCTAGAACTGGTTACTTAGCACAGTGGAACACTGCCCTGGAGTGGCCTACCATATTTTAGGCCTCTTCTCTAGAACAATCCTTTACATGTATATCCCTCTCCATTTTAAATGTGACCCTTACTTCCATGTCCCTACATGTCCCATGCAGGACAGGACAGCATACCGTGTCAAGGTTCTTTGCCAACTGAGTCATCTTCCCAGACCCAGTTTATTTCTTAAGAGACCTTTTTTTTTTTCCCATTTATCAAGAGTTCAGCTATGCACATTCTGGGACTTGTTTATGGGTTATAAAACCCTGAGATCACTCCATCACTGGGAGAAGACTCCATGGTGATCAGTATCAATGCCACTCGCTGCTTGTTCCCCAGAACCCAGCTTACATTCTGTAGGTTTATTTCCTGTAGATGCTCATTTATATATCACAGCACCTTCAACCCCCCCCCGAGGTGTAGCTATGTAGCTGCTCGTTCTGGATGTCCCTCCAGCTGGACAGGATCTTGGGGACAGGAAGCAGGAAGTGATATGTGATTTAGACTTGACTATCATTGAGTGACCCAGTAGCCCAGAAGCCAAGTTTAAATATGGCCAATTCAGATTCACAGCTCTGAAGCCTCTTCAGATGGGAAACCATATCTATTGGTCTAATTGTCCACTTTAGATTCCTGTGATTAATAATCTTTGGGGCTCATTTCCAAACTCCTAGGGAGAATGTGATCAGACAGAGTTAGTTTATGTTTATACATATGTGATTGGTTCCCAGGGTGGCCCATGGCATAAGGAAATTTTGCATAGGTATGATAGATTGTGTTTGATAACTATGGTGTTTGATGAGCAGATGACACCTGTGGAAGACAGGCTTATTATTATTATTATTATTATTATTATTATTATTATTATTATTTGCAGAGACAGCCTTGGGTTATAGGAACATTGCATGGTGAATGTCTATCCTATTTCAAACCCTTGACACTACTATAGTCTTGCGTACCCATGCAAGATACAACAGGTCTGGATGCACACCACAATCCTTGATTTGCAGAGTAGACCAGTTATAAAATACCATATGGGAGCCATTAAGAGCAGAACTGAGTAAGTGAACCTGGTGCTGACCAAATGCTGAATTCCAAATAGTTCAGAATAGTAACAAGAACAAAGCAGATTTGACTCCACAGGCACGCTTAGCACATGGCCTGTCCTTTTTTACAGAAGTCTTTATATTGGCTTTATACTTATCGAGTATCCACCTAGGCTTATTCTATGTCATATCTTAAAAATTAAATTTGAGAAATACTTATCAAAAGTCCATTATTTTTGGACATGTAAAAGAATATAGAAGTCAGATTCTGCAGGAAGAGTAGAACTCAGTGTGATTGCTACTGATGTGCACCTCCTGCCCGGGCTTTAGTGAGGAGGGAAGGACGGAAGCTTCCCACTTGCTCACGAGAGCAGATGTGCTCTTCACTTTCATTGGTTAATATGGTAAAGATTACCTCAGCATGTTCACTGATACCACACTGAGGAGCGAAGGCACAGCAACTTCCTGTGAAATTAATTTGACCAAAAGTGAGTCCAACTTTGAACTCTCCACTCCATTTGTCTGTCGTTTGTGGTTGTAGTCCTGTCTGTCATCGAGTGAATAAAACTATCCATAACTCTACTGTTAGAATAAAGTCCCTTTGGAGCTTTGCCCCATAATTTTCTGACATGTTTATAAAGCACCCTCTCTCTGCACAGATAAAAGTGACAATTTAACCTGGTGCAAACTTGACTAAGGGGGAAGACCAGAAGCCAGACAACAAAGGAGACGAATCTGACCAAAACATTTAAAACTTTGAGCAGAAATAAACAGTATACAGTTAAAAGATAAATATTGGTCAAAGGACAAACATGTCCTTAGGCCACAGATATAATGGGCTGGACACTTACAAGATACAAGCAGAAGGTAAGAGTTAGCTTCTTCACTAAGATGGGGGGAGCTTTCCTGCCCCACTGTATTGGCTGGTTTTGTGTGTCAACTTGACACATGCTGGAGTTATCACCTAGTAAGGAGTTTCAGTTGGGGAAATGCCTCCATGAGATCCAGGTGTAAGGCATTTTCTCAATTAGTGACCAAGGGGGAAAGGCCCCTTGTGGGTGGGACCATCCCTGGGCTGGTAGTCTTGGGTTCTATAAGAAAGCAAGCTGAGCAATCCAGGGGAAGCAAGCCAGTAAGTAACATCCATCCATGGCCTCTGCATCAGCTCCTGCTTCCTGACCTGCTTGAGTTCCAGTCCTGACATCCTCTGGTGATTAACAGCAATGTGG
Source organism: Mus minutoides (assembly GCA_902729485.2). Lineage (NCBI taxonomy): Eukaryota > Metazoa > Chordata > Mammalia > Rodentia > Muridae > Mus > Mus minutoides. The sequence continues at coordinate 1,038,946 of LR749511.1, read as the reverse complement.
AATATGTAAGCTGAATAAACCCTTTCCTCCCCAACTGCTTCTTGGTCATGATGTTTGGTGCAGGAATAGAAACCCTGACTAAGACACCCACCAAAAGGCCCCAAGCTTACTAAAACTTGACCCATTCTGCTAATTTTAAAAGTAAAAAGAAAGCTGGACAGTGGTGTCACACACCTTTAATCCCAGCACTTAGGAGGTAGAGGCAGGCAGATTTCTGAGTTCAAGGCCATCCTCATCTACAGAGTGAGTTTCAGGACAGCCAAGGTTACAGAGTGTTAGGGTGACCTTTTTTTCACATTGCATTAAGGTATGCCTCTATATTTACAATAGTTAATTCTGTACTTCAGAGAGCTATGTGCTGGAGGTTGGCTTACACCTCTGCACACCAGCATTGCTACCAGTCACCCAGCACTGATGCCCTTTTGAAGTTATTTCATAAAATCAGAATGCATCTCATAAGGGATGTCCCGAACCCGTGGGACTCAGTTATTCGTGGGAGCGAGGAGGACCGTTTGTCTGTAAGAAAGGACGGGCGTTTTCGAGGTTTTGTCACGGTCTCATTTACTAAGGCACAATACCCAGTTATATACATACAGCAAAAAGGAGCGGAAAGGGGCAATTGAGGAGGGGGGAACAAAGGCTTCAAAGTGAAGGACATATGGGAGGGTGTAAATGGCAGGCTTGGGACATTCTGTGATTCATTTCTGAGTCTTTGGTGCCTGCATATCTCGGAATGTAGGTTCTTTCTTAACAGTCCTAGGTGTCAGTTCAGGGCACAAAGATCATCCGGTTCTGAGGAGCTGCCTTGTGTGAAAGAGGAAGGTGACTCAGCTCCCAACAAATGGTTAATTGGCTCTCAGGTGGGAGCTGTTAAAGGCCTGGTTTCTATCAGCATGGTTTCACACAAAGGGAGTGTCCAAGACAGGTTTCTTTCAAAACAGTTTTCTTGACCATCTCCCTCTATGAGCTTTTCATCACTGTGACAGAGTTCCCAGGAAAATCAAGTTAAAGAAGGAAACATTTATTCTGACTCATGGTTTCAGAGGGTTCAGCTCATGGACACTGGCTTCTGTATTTCTGGATAGTACTGAGGTATAATGTCATGGTAGGAATGAGTGGTAGAGTATCTTTCCCCCTTGTGGTAGCCAAGAAACATAAAAAGGTGGGGTGAGCTGGCCAGTGGTGGTGCATGCTTTTAATCCCAGCGCTTGGGAGGCAGAGGCAGGCAGATTTCTGTGTTTGAGGCTAGTCTGGTCTACAGAGTGAGTTTCAGGATAGCCAGGGCTATACAGAGAAACCTTTCTTGAAAAACGACAAACAAAACCAAAACAAAACACCCAAAACAAACAAAAAAAGATGGGTGACAGATCAGGGGGGCACATGTCCAATGGTTTGTTTTTTCCAAATATATGTACCTACTAAAGTTTCCACCATCTTCCAATAACACTAGGGACTGTATCTTTAGCATACCAGCCGTTGGGGAATGTTGCAAAGCCCAACAACACGTTGTTTTTTATGAATTATCTCCAATGAAATAGTACTCTTATTCCAGAAAAAGGCTGGTCCTATTGACTTGGCAATATCCATAGGAACAAAAAGACATTTTATTTGTCTAATCAGCCACAAGTTTTGCCAGAAATTTTCCCAAAGAACCACAGATTGGACTTTTAATAAGGGAATTACCAAGAATGTGAAGAACGGGGCTGGAGGAAAGACTCAGGGGTTAGGCATACTTACTACTGTAGAAGATAAAGGTTCATTTCCCAGCATTGACACCAGAAGGCTCACAATTGCCCATAACTCCAGCTCTAGGTGATCTGATGCCTTCTTCTGGTGCTCAGGCATGGTGCACCACACACACCAAAGCTTGTGCGTACGTGTGTTGTGTGTGTGAGCGTGTGTGTGCACGTGCACACACACACACACACACACACACACACACACACACACCAAATGCTTCTTTAGAAACATTTTAAACAGTGTAGATACTTGAGAGATGTCTCACTTGCTGCAAGCCCAAGAACCTGAGTTTGAATTCCTAGAATCCATGTCATTCTTGGCGTAACAGTGAGTTCAGGGGTAGAGTGGATATCTTAGCTCATCTTTAATTCCAGCCTTAAAAAAACAGGCAAGTGTTCTCTTAGGCAAGCTGCCTAGCTCGGGGTTTGATTGAGAGACTCTGGCTCAGTGAACAAGGTGGAAGAGGGATTGAGGTTGATTCCTGATATCAACTGCTAGCCCCTGCACACATGCAAAATGTGTACAAAACACACATAGATATAGGAAAATAGAAGACGAATTTCAAGATAGCAAAGTAGTTTGGAGAACAAAAATAACCTGAGTACACTGTTTTAGGACAACCTGAACATGGCTCTTTTCTGAGAGCCACCATGTTTGCAGTCCATGTCTGTGTCCTGGGCCATTGGGATTGTCTACCATTCAGCCTTGCTACCTAGCCATACCTACCCTTACACTCCAGCCTTAGACCAGGAAGCACATGAATCTCTTATATACTCAAGGCTCCCAAAATGATTTTATATACTACAGAAAGAGTGGATTTTTGAACATTTTAAGAAGCAAAAGCTTGCTGAACAGTGGTGGTGCATGCTTTTAATTCCAGCTCTTGGAAGGCAGAGACAGGCAGCTCTCTGTGATTTCCAGGGCAGCCTGGTCTACAGAGTAAATTCCAGGACAGTCAGGGCTACACAGAGAAACCCTGTCTTGAAAAACACACAAACAAGGAAAATTTTAAGTTCAAAGTAATGCTAAGTAAGTCAGGTTGTATTTGACTATTTCTATTTTGTTTAGGAATAACACAGACATCCCAATGTGCTACGCTCACTCCAGTGAAGTCTGCTTGACAGGCCGAGAGGTCTGGAAGCACTCACGAGGCAAAGAGTTTCAAGTAAACTCAACCTCCTGGAACCTTGGCATTCTCATAACCCATATACTCATACCCTATCCCTGCGTTAGTCTGGTGTATGGATCCACATGCTCTCTTTCAGTATTGTTTTATTATAAGTGCCTTTAAAGATTGAATTCTGACATAGGTAAGCCTCCACCAGTGTTCCAACTTCCTAGAAAATCCTTGAAGCCGATTAGCTTGGAATTCAGTAGGAATATAGTAAGAATGTTACTTATTCAGTAACATTCAAATTTACTTCTAGTAGAGATGGTAATTAGGTATTACAAAGAACAGAGCCAGAATAGCTCAGGGCTAGTCTGCAGAGTGTTTACTTAGGACAGTAGCCAGTCTTACCCAAACAAGGGAATTCACAATGACCTAGCTAATAGAGGAGTTTACCATGAAAGAGTTAGGGAATCCTACTGAGACAGGAATCTTCACTACAGCCAGGTATAGCAGACTACATTGCATATTAGAAGCAAGTTGGTGAATTCTTCTGACAAATGGAGATTCCCTACAGATACTTAAAAGAACAGCCAAGTTACACTCATGCAAGAATTTACCAAGGCCTAGGAAATGGGGGGGGGGTTGTGGTATTGCATTATTCATGAGAAGGTCTGCTAGAGCAGAAGCCCCTGGTGCTAGCCTTCACAAGGCTCAAAGGAGTAGCACAAATTGTGACTAGGGTGTGAAATCCTTACCTGTCATTAGCAGACCCTAGGTAAGGCTGTTCTATCTTTACTGTAAATATTACCTGGTTCCTGTAAGTCCTTTTGAAGTCATTCCTTTGTTTTGTGTCAGGTAACTTCAATGTACTTTGCCTGCTGTGACATCCTACCCCTTTGTTTTCTGTATTATATAAGACTGGTTTTCACTTTGTGAAAATACACTCAAATTCTACATGCTCTCTTGTGTTGTATTTGTTTGTCATTTGCTGACTCCTTGCCTACTTGCAACTAGAGACCGGTTCCACACAGATAGGAGACCCAAAAAGGGGTTAGTCTGCGTCACCGAAGAATATCCATGACTTTACTCAGTTTTGTTTAGTAACCTAAAGAGCTCAGAACTTACAATCAAATCAACAAAGTACATCATAATGTCAAAAATGCAATTTCATAATTGTAATGGTTTGATTCGAACACAAATTTGAGCCTGGTGTAACCTATAGTTCCAACACTTGGGAGTTAAGAACTAAAGAATCAGCAGTTTGGGGTCATCCTTAGCTATAAATAAGTTTGGGACCAGCATAGGCTATGTGAAATCTAGGCTGCTCTACACTGATTTCTGTTTTTCATAGACATAGGAATGTCAACTCTTTGGTCAATAGACCTATATTTGTTTAAGAAGAACATATTCCAAGTAGGATAAAAATATATTTTCATTTTACCAAATACTGATAAATCAAAATAGAAAGCTTATCCCTATTAAGATAAAAACAGTTTCAACTGCTAGCATTTACCTAAATGTGAGCCTATTTGAATTAACTTTTAAAATATTTTTAGTATTTTGAAATATAACTCAAAGAGTTACTATTTTAACTGTAAAGTGTATAATTAGTGTATTGTTATATCCATATAGTGGTATAAAAAAGGCCACAATGTAACTTTGTAACATTTTGTCACTTCAAGGAAACTCTATACCCTCCCACCACTCTGAACAACCCCCTAAACTCCTTTCTGATTCCACTGACCTTCCTCTTGCAGACCTTTTATAGGAACAGACCTGTTTCTTATATATACACATCAGACTCTGTCCCTTTTAAGACTTATTTTTATTTTGATTTCATGTGTATGGGTATTTTGCTTTCATGCATACCTAGACACCATATGCATGTAGTACCTTCAGAAGCCAGAGAAGGTTGTCTGATGCCCTGGAGCTGGAATTGCAGGTGGGTGTGAGCCACCATATGGGTGCTGGGAAACCAACCAAGCAAACAAACCTTTGGAAGAGCAGCCAGTGCTCTTAACTGCTAAGCCATCTGTCTAGGTTCAAGATTCCTTAAAGGTTCATCTGTGCACTAGAGCTGGTATTATAGCTTTCTTATTGTTTGACAGCATTCCCTTGCATATGTATTCGGCATCTCTATTCATTAGTGGATGAACACCTGGGCCATTTCCCCTTTGTAGCTATTACTAACACAGCCGATATGAGCATCCGTATAGAGTGTGCATACAAATGCTGTTCTATTTCTTTTTAGGCAACAGCCAGGAACACTGCTGGGTCATAAATTACACAGATTAAGATTTGAAGAAGAGGCTAACTTCCCTTCTAATATGGCCCACATGCCATCTCATACTCTCTCCTTATCATTGGTATCCGTTACTGGTGGATACCCAGTTACCTCCTTGTGATGTCAATCTGCATGTCTCCGATGATAACTGAATTTAATCATCTCCCAATGTGTTTATTGGTCATGTGGACAATGAAAAACAACAGCTGTAAGAAATGTCTAAGTCCTTGGCCTATTTTCAATCGGCTTGTGTCTTCATTGCTGAGTTGTAAGAGGCCTTCACAGACTTAGGGTATGTGTTCTCTTATTGGACACGAGGTTTGCAGGTCTCTCCAAAGTGTCCAGTTGTCTCTTTACTTTCTTTGAGTTGGCCTCTGTAGGAATACCTTTTGTACTGAGTACATTAAAAGAATTACATTTCAATTTTCTGGTTTTCCTGGAATATCTGAAGGCTAGCCTATTCATATGAGTGCTTCTTTATCTTTATAAGCCAATTAGAGGAAAACTCATTGACTTTAAGGGGCACAGTAATCTAATTTATTAATCCCATCTGGACACAGAACTCTGCCTACTTATGTAATCAGAGCTAAGGGATATTCTGAATTACAGACATGGCTGTTGATAGGAAGAAAGCAAAGGCTTCAGTTGACAAGGTCAACTATGATTCAAGGGCAAACAGAAATATCCAGTGGTCTACACAGCAGAGCGTTGTATACTGTCCTGGCTGGCACAGAATTACTCAAGACATCTAAAGCAGACACACAGAAGTACTGTGGAGCTGAATCCTCTTGTCAGTCTACCTCTTTGCAGCAGTGCCCCACTGTTGGCATCTCAGGCATAGGTGCCACTAGCAAGAAATAACTCAAAAGACTGAACTCAAATGCCAAACCCCAAATAGTATGCATACACATTACAGGTAGTTTTCATGGCTTTGTGTATACCCGTAAGAACTGGAGTTCAAAGACCCTGTAGGCCTCCAGCCATGGTTTAGCTGGCTCTGCTGCACACATCTGCTAAGCATCACAGATCCTAAAAGGCCAGAAAGAAAACCCTTGTAAATTTTCAAAAAGTAGTTAAAAACAGAATAATTCTTGTATGCTAACATGGGCCTAGTTTTATGGAGGCATACTTGAAAAACAAGAGCACACACATGAAAACCACATAACTAAAAATACATTACCACAATGATGCAAATTAACATGCCCATCATCCTACACACTTACTTTATCATACTTAAAACCTGGCCACCTCTTAACAGACTCCAAGCATATAACACAATGTTAATTAGGATCTCTATGGTGGGCTGGTGAGATGGCTCAGCAGGTAAGAGCACTGACTGCTCTTCTGAAGGTCCTGAGTTCAAATCCCAGTAACCACATGGTGACTCACAACCATCTGTAACGAGACCTGATGCCCTTTTCTGGGGTGTCTGAATAGAGCTACAGTGTACTTATATATAATAAATTATTCTTTGGGCCAGAGAGAGGAAAAAGAAAAAAAAAGAATGAATAACATTCTTGTGTGCATATACATATAAATAATCATATTAAATAGGGCACTCCAATATATTATAATAAGGGAATATTATACTGCAATTATAAATACTACTCACTCTCTTGGTTAAATTTGTTACTAAGAATTTTGTTCCTTAAGGTGATATTGTAAGTGTTTAATTTCATCTGAATAGTTTGTTAGTTTGCATGTTGGTCTTGGATTGTATTTTTAATTTATTGATTGCATTTAAAACATGTAGTGTGTTTGATGTAGTGAATTGATCTCTATAGTCACATTAATATATCTAGTTCTTATAGAGCAACTTAAAACAAGACACCTGAGCCTCTTAGCACCCATCCCGTGAACAATATACATGTTCACATCCAGTGAACATGAAACTTGATTTCTCTTATCTCTTGCCACAATTTAGAGTCACTTAGCAGGGAGCTACAACTGAACTGTATATACCAGGTTGGCCTGTGAGTGCTTCTGTGGAGAATTATCTTGGCTGGTTTAATTCATGAGACAAGACTCACAGCAAATGTAGGTGGTGATGGCTGGTAGCAGCAGCCTAGATTTTAAAAAAATTCAGAAGGTTGTGGAAGAACTGAAGGAGTGTTCATAAAGGCAGGCAAACTTCTGAGTTCAAGGTCAGCCTGGGACATAGCAAGTTTAGGTCCAGGCATGGTGGGAGTGGTGATTTCAGAGCGGGATCTCACCTAGTTAAGCTTATTGTTTGTGCTTACAAAGGCAGGTAGATCTCTGAGTTCATTTGCTATGTTAAAAAATGTATACTTGTTATTTTTTCTATGAATCAAGTGGCTAAGGTCATAAAATGCTAATTTGTGGAGTAAGCAAAAGGCAACCAGGATATATGAATAAATTGATATGCAAATAAAAGACCTGGCTTTGGTTTGCAAGAGAGAGCTACCTAGAGAGAGCTGTTTGGAGAGCTAATATAGAATTTTTCTGGTGAGTTTTCTGACTTGGGTTGGAAAACCCAAAAGCTATCCTAGAGAGCTATTACAGCTCTTTTAAAATGTTTTTTTTTTCTAACAGGTTTTCTGACTTTGGTTAGAAAACTCAAGACTTATCTCAAATAGAGTTGTCTTGAGCAGAGAATTATCTCGAACAGACTACAGAGCCGAGCACTATTTACAGAGCTGTCTAAGGAGCTATCTTGAGCAGACTACAGAGCTGTCAGCTTGCACCTAGCACTGACCTTGAATAATTTCTTCAGCTGCTCCCAAACACCCCTTCCTCAGGATTCCCTCACCAAGCTGAGGCTCCTTCTTAGCATCCCTCTTTCAATATATTTATGTCTACTCTTCTCTCCAGCTGTAGACCTTTGGTGAGTCTCCCTAGGCTCCTTAACATAACACTGATCACAAATCCTAGTTCTGAGTCAGTCACCTGTCTAAGCCTTGCTCAGATCATAAGATTCCTGGAATGCTTGGAATATGAGTTTGGTCACTGTGATGTAGAGAACTCTAAGGTTATCAAGGTGGCTGCTCTCCCCTCTCTCTCTCTCCCTCCCTCCCTTCCTCTCTCTCTCTCTGTCCCTCCCTCTGTCCCTCCCTCCCTCTCTTTCCAGATCTACTGGATTCAGACAATAGGATGTCTATCTCTAATAGATAGCCACTATTAGGAGTCTCTACTATCCTTAATGGATGCTAACTTGGTCTAAGGATCTATTCCTTTTCTATTGATTGCATTTGGTGCAGTAGATAATGATCTTCTTATAGTCAAGCTTCCTTCTTTCATTTCCTTGGTTACTTGAGGAAGGAAGGTAAAACTAAATTCTATTTAGCCCCTGTTTAAGGGGAAAGGGCTGACTTGCTGCTTTCTGGAAACCATTCTCTCACTCAGGTCTCCTATCTTCTCTGACCTAACATTCATTTATCAGTTGGTAGCAATGTTGATGGTGGGAGGTTTATTTATTTATCTATTTATTTATTTATTTTTGTGGTGAGAGGGAGAGGGCTAGGTGTATGGCTGGGAGCATTCACAATTGTTATTTTTCCAGCCAGGCTTCCTGCTTGATTAATCCACAGACCCCTGGTTTCAGGGCTTTCCAGGGTGGCAGGTTCCACTCTCCCTCACAGCAGATTTATGGCTGATTACAGTTTGAAAGCCCTGCTCCCCAACGCTACCAACAAACATCCTGAAAACTGACCTCAGTTGATTTGAAGAGTCCCAGATAGCTTTTCTATGACTTAGAGAAATGCCTCCAGCTTAATAATGTCACACCTCTCCACAGTACAGCCATCCAAAATGCTAAGGCTGTCCCCCTGTAGACAACCACCTGCTTACATACTTGAGAACTTCATATTAAAAGCTACCCCTTCTTGTTCCTGTCTCCCTCTTTGTGAGAGTGAGAACTTTCCTCACTCCTCTGACCTAAGCTCCACAGTAAACCTTGCTTACTAGATTTTGTTCCCATTGGGCCCCTCTCAAAGACTAGGTCAAGCTCTGTGTCCTTTAGATAGAAATCTTGTAGCTTATTTTTTATTAATGGAACAGATATCCAAAAATATGCTCAACCTGGACTATAAGAGGATTTCTGGCAGTTAAACTCAAAACTTAAGAGGCCTGCTCTCTATACAAAGAGAAGGGACATATGACTACCTGTGACACCAGGCTTCTTTAATATTACAAGTATCTGTTATAGATTTCAAAGACCTTCTCACCCATTCTACCCTAAATTTCTCCCCACTCACAGGCTTCTCTCCTCACAGCTACTTACTCTTATTCTTCCCCTTAACCATCTCCTGGGACAGTCATGCCTTTAGGTCAGTTTCTACAGCTTCCACATAACATGTGATGCTTGGCCAACAGAGGTGCTATGAACTGAAGAAGGTTTCTAACAAAAGCTGCACCTGGATTAAATAACCAAGGATGATGAACATTGCCATGATTGTGGAGTATCAAAATGTTACAGACCCAAAGCCAAATTATCTTGGGTATAAATGTTCTTTAAGCAGCCATTTCTTGCTCCCCTTTGCTTGTGATCTGACATTCTATGATAAAATTCTGCTCTGAAAGAGTCTAGAAGCTTCCCTCAGTCAAAATACTTCTCTGAATCAGTAAAAGATGAAATTCGCTGGAAGACACTCCAATCAAACAGATGAGTGGTAATTCATCAAGTGGTGACTCATCAGGACATTCTGAGGCACACCCTGTTCTGGGTCATAATTTTTCTTGGAGTGCCCCTTATTATATTATATTAGATCTCTACATAAAGGCTTGCTTACTACTTCTGGGATAAAATTCCTTTATGCTTTAGCTCACCTTAGCTAAGCCTTTCTGCATCAGGAATATCTACCAAAGCCTTCTCCCGATTCACCATCCTGCCCATATTACCCTGTACATTAGGCCTATTTTTTAAAAAGTCATTGGGTTTCAAATGTCTCCTGTCTCCATGACTCCAACCCAGTCTGATTCCCATTATCATCCCCATTGTCACTACACTATTAGGTCTCAGCTCTTAGATTCATTTTCTTCGATTGAGATTGGCTTTGAGTTCACAAGGACATCATAATCCTCTTCCTGACCCAGACACAACTCAATTCTTGATCTAAAGCTCAGAGTCACCCCTGGAAAATTACCCTATAGACAACTCCATCTACTCCTGTGTCCTTTTAGAAGCTCTCATACCCTCTTTCAAGAACTGGGTTAAAGTTTCCTTTTCTGTCTCCAATGTTTCTTATGTCTCTAGATCATTAGACAGAAACCATGTTCCAGATAATATTCTTTAGCTTTCTGTGGTGGCTACTTCTATGTCAATTCGACACAAGCTAGAGTCAAAAGAGAGGGAACCTCAGTTGAGAAGATTGGGCTCTAGGCGAGCATGTAGAGCATTTTCTTAATTAGTGATTGATGGGAGAGTGTCCAAGCCAGGGCATTATCCCTGGGCTGCTGGTCCTTGGTTGTGTACAAAAGTAGGCTGAGGAAGCCAATAAGCAACACTCACTGATGGCCTTTGTATCAGCTCCTGCCTCCAGGTTCCTGCCCTGTTAGTTTCTGTTCTGACTTCCTTCTGTGATAAACAGTGATGTGGGAGAATAAGCCAAATAAACCCTTTTCTCCCCAGGTTGCTTTGGTCATGATGTTTCATCACAGCAATGATAACCCTAACTAAGATATTCTCTTACAACATATTCTCAGTTTTCCAAATTCCCCAACTACTAGTATTCATAACTGATGCTCACATACAGAGGCTCTCTCTGTCCTTCTCTGTCTCCTCTCTTTCTCTGCTTCTATTCCATTCTCAACTTCCCTTCCCATGCCCCTAAATAAACTCTATTCTATAATAGACCCATCATTGTATGGCTAGTACCTCAGGGGGAAGGGATGCCTCAGAATGGGCTTGCCAATGCATCTCTCCCACCAGACCATACCGTGTTCTATAAAACATATGCTGTTTTTGTTCGTTTGCTTGTTTTTGTTTTTTTTTTAAATAAAGCACAACATTTGGTGCCATAACTTGGATTTACAAACTCGCAGGTTGCATGAGTTCATATTTCCCACTGCCACATGGACTTTCCAGCCATCAGATCCCTAGAACTCTCCATCCAAACACCCAGTAGGATGCCTCCGTCCTCACTCAAAGGGAATGTCTTCACTGCTACTTACAGGCTCTCTACTGGGATACCTCTCCTGTCTTAAAGGCTTCCAATTCACAGGTTAAATTTGTCCCCAATACCCACTAGATAATAACTCTAAATGGCCACTTGAAAAAAACACTTTTACAGCTCTAACCAGCAATCGAAAAAATTTGAAGATTTCTATGTAGGGTTTTCCCCACCTTCACTCCCAACTACTTTATTCCTTTGCTCTATACTCCAGGATCCTCCCTCTTTGACTTTTATTTATTTTTTATTTTATTTCTTTTTTTAGTTTTTCGAGACAGGGTTTTTCTGTGTAGCCCTGGATGTCCTGGAACTCACTTTGTAGACCAGGCTGGCCTCGAACTCAGAAATCCGCCTGTCTCTGCCTCCCGAGTGCTGGGATTAAAGGCATGCGCCACCACGCCCGGCTTCCTCTTTGACTTTTATAAAGCATTCTCCAGATCTTGTTTTGGACTTAACTCGCTCTGCCTCTGTTTCCCCCCCTCCATCCCCCCACCAGCTCCCACAGCCCCTGCCCACTTCCACCACTGCCAGCTGTTTGTTCCAGTGGGAAGTCTTAAATTTCTACTTCTTGGGAGGTTTTTTTTTTTTTTTAAATCTCTTATCTCTAATTTCCTTCCATTCTGGTCAGTACCAGCTCTAAGCTAGGTGTGACAAAAGGGATCCCTAAGTGCTGCAAGGAGTGGCTGAGCTGCTCTGTCCACAGAGACAGAGGGTGCCTACAATGGAAAGGAAAGAACTCCTGTCCTCCAGACAAAACATGTCTGTCTGTCTGTCTGCTGATACATAGCAACACTTCTGCCCCTCCATTCTAAGGTATAACATGTGACTTTCCTCCGCAGGTGGAGTTATTGCTTCAGTACCATCTTAGCTAAAGGGGGTCACATGGCTGGCTGGCTGCCCTCTTTGTTACGGGCAGTTCCAACATCATTGCCTTCTCACTTTAGAACAGCCTAACTTAAGGTCTCCAAAGACACTTGAGTTAAGATAAGGTTTTCATATGACTTCTATCCTGCCTTGGTAAATAATTTTAATATTATTGTAAAGATTTACAACAATAAAAAGGTTAGAGATCACTGCCTTAAAGGTATGCATAGCCTTGTTTTTGCTACTGTCATTAAGTTACAATATACTCTCTTTGTTTTCTAAATATATCATGTAAGTATGCACTGTACAGCACTTAGAAGGGAGCCTTAGGAAGGTAAGGTTAGGTAATGATAAGGGTGGAATGCAGGTAACAAGACACACAGACTATGAAAGAGGCTGGAAAACAAATTGTTTTCTGGTTTCTTTCTTGTGTGGTGGCTAAGTACATCAAAATGTAATTCGAGCAAAAGTTCAAACCCCCAAGCAAAGCCCCATGGCTTCAGAAGGATTAAGCTAATTGTATCAAAGTTCACAGAGACAGACAGAATTTGGGCTGAGCAAGAGTTTGAATTTATGTATCTACATAAAACCTACACCCATGGTTGAGAGAAGGCATAAAATGCTTTTCTTTCTGCATCTGATTTATTTTGCTTAATAGTGCTGTCTCCACTTTCCTACAAACAATACAATTTCATTCTTCTTTATGGCAGACTAAAACTCCATTGTGTAGATGCACGTTGCCTTTACATGTTCCTCTTGACAGGTTCGCTGATTCTGTACCTTGGCTATTGAGAATAGGGCTTTGATATGTTATTTCTCCGACTGTGAAGTGAGCCAGTTCAGGCTGGATTTGATAATATCAAATGCAGGTTTATTGAGAAGCTGCTCTGAGAAGGTGGGGGAGGGAGTTCACTGGCTTTAGGGAAGTTGCCACTGGGAAGGGAGAGAGAGAAGCGGGTCGAGAAAGAGAGAGAAAGAGGAGAGGGACATGGGGGAGCAAATATCTGGATTATATAAGGAAGAGTCTCTAGGAACAGGGCACCCTAGTCCCTGGGCTGGGCTGGAAAGTTTAGGGTTTAGGGCAGGGTATGCCAGGTAAGAACAGAGGGATGATGGGAGAATCTGGAGGCCAGGTGTGCTTTGCTATGTGAAATAAGCGCTTCGGTCTCTTGTCCCAGGGTTTGAAACCAAACAGACTTTAGCCCAATAGGTAAGATGTTGACTTAGAATCCTTGAGTGTAGACCCAAGAGTGGTATAGCTGGATTGTACAACTATATTTTTAATTTGTTTCATTTAATGATTTCCATGGTGGCTGGAATCTATACAGCTCTAGCCACCTGATTCTTGAGAAAGATGGCAAAAACATACATCAGAGAAAAGACAGTTTTAACAAATGGCATTGGCAGAACTGGGTAGTCACACATAGTATTTTGTTTTGTTTTGTTTTTGTTTCTCAAGACAGGGTTTCTCTGTGTAGCCCTGGCTGTCTTGGAACTCACTCTGTAGACCAGGCTGGCCTCGAACTCAGAGATCTGCCTACCTCTGTCTCCCAAGTTCTGGGATTAAAGGTGTGCACCACCACTGCCCGGCCACACATAGTATTTTTAAAAGTTAAATGTGTTAGTGTGAAAGGACTATAAATCTTAGATGAGAGTTAGTGTTCTGATGTTCATTGAGTGATACCAGGCTAAATGCCTTTTCCCAGAGAAGGACAGTTTCACATACATTATAGGATATGTATTATTTGTACCCCTTACATGATGCAATAATGCCCTCTTCCCAGTGTGACAAGACAAGCTCTCATAGACGTTGCCAAATACCCTATATAAATAAGATACGTAGGACAGTCCACATCTTCTTCCTTGGTCTCATCCCAAGTAAGATTCTTGTCATATGATATCTGGCATGTCATGGGTCATGCTACCTTACTATAGTACCCAGGTCCTCACTGCCATCTGCCATTTGTTGATCTCGTTCAAGACCCTCACTCTGTGAGCCTTTCTGGTAGTTTTATAAGCAGGCCTTGGGAAAAGGATTCCTGAACTAGTTACATATTCCTGGGATCATTTTCCATATAAGGTGTATGTTATTAAGCAAATTAATCTGTGTGTTACCAGACAGCTTACACCTGGAGAACTTGGAGATCACCATTTCAAGGTTACCTCTAAGTGGTAAGGGTGTTGCAAAGCTCATTGATTGAGCTGTCTAGGATGCTGTCCAGAGGTACAGAGACTCAGGTGCTGCATGTCTCAGTTGGAACATGCAATCACAGCAGATGCCAGTGGCTGGAGGCAGCTGTGCTAAAGAAGACAGTGCTGGTGATAGTCACTATTTTTGCTCTGGAAGATTTTTGGAATCTTCACTGCTAGGAGGAAGTGAACTAACTAAACAACTTCTTCTTCTTCTTCTTCTTCTTCTTCTTCTTCTTCTTCTTCTTCTTCTTCTTCTTCTTCTTCTTCTTCTTCTTCTTCTTCTTCTTCTTCTTCTTTTCCTCCTCCTCCTCCTCTTCCTCCTCCTCCTCCTCCTCCTCCTCCTCTTCTCCTCCTCCTCTTCCTCTTCTCCTCCTCCTCCTCCTTCTTCTTCTCTACCACCTCTTCCTCCTTCTTTTTTTTTTGAAACCAGAGAATGAAATAGAATGTACTATATGAAGCACAGGATTATAATTCTGCAAAATTCTCTCATTCTTTGGCAGGTAATTACTTTAAAATTTCAGGTTTGAGTGTGAGTCAAACATGGAGAGGTGAACACATGCAAAGATCCACATAGCAGCTCTGAAAAGTACTGGAGGAGAAGGCGAGACGCAGGTGGGCCGTCAGATGGGATGCTGTTAGGCCACCTTTCTATTAATGAGGCAAAGGCAAGGTTAATACTGTGATAGATGGCACATAAGAGGAAATGGAATGGGCATGTCAATACCCACAGATTTCTAGTCTTTGGATTTTCTTCCTCCACATTTTCTTAAGGAAGATCTAGCATATTGATTGGAAAAGGTGGGTTGAGAGTCTTCTTTGGTGGGCTACCTCATCAAATGGAGCAAGGGAAAGATCGACTGTTCGGACAGATCAGGGGATGGGTGCTCAGTCAGCCTTGATGCAGTAGGATTTGGGAGTTTGGGATTCATTTGAAAATATCCTAAGCACTGCAATGGTGGTATTCAAATGAGTCTGACTTTCACATGAGTTCCAATGTGGATGCTAAGTTAAATGTTATCTTACAACCTGCGGGACCACAGTTGGGGGTTCGATTTTACAACACATGAATCCTGCAAGTGTGGGAGATGAGACATTCTATTAAAGAAGACTTAGAAGTGCTCATATTCTCCAAGAATGCCTTGTATTTACAAGGTAAAGGGCCACAGCTGTCATTTTCAAATCACTAAGTCATTCAAGGGTAATGGAGGCGTCTAGGCTGACCATTCTGGGTGGGTGGCTATGATAACATCAATACCATGAAATTCAGGGTACAAAAATAGCAGAAAAAAGCTTTTTAGGCATCTGAAGCAGAAATTATTTAATTCAGGGAATCAAATCACATATCTCCAAAACCACCAGAGTAAACAGAGAAACAAATGTTATGAGCACCAACTCTAGTTTGGAGGCACACAGCTATAGAGAGCTAGGTGGCACTTGGCAGCCAGAGTTTAGATCCTTAAGGCAACCCCCACTAGAAATGTCACAGATCTTCTTTAGTTCTGAAGCAAGTCTTCAGGAGAATTGAGCACAGAGAAGCTTCCATCTGGCAAATCAATATACTAGAGATGAGTAAGTGGATCAGTTTCAATTTTGCTTTGAGGCTTAGCATGAGCAATTCTCATTAAAAACATGTAAATTGTATTTAGGGCCCCGGAGGTACAGGGTCCTGGCAGATACAGTTTCTAGACTTCTAGTTCCTGTGACACAGGAGACACAGTGAATTTTGAATGGTTCATTTAAGAACCAAGAGTCAACACAAAGAATAATTTATGGAGTCTATTGGATTAAAAAATGCAGAAGTTCTGAAATGGTCAAAAAAAAAAAGCATCAAATTTGGAAAAAAGTAAAATAGGTAGGTAGGAAGGAAAAACTTTTATTTTTATTTTTTTTACTAAAGAGTTCTGATCTTCGATTTCCATTTGTCCTGAAATGTAAAGAGATAATTGGGGGAATTTAGTGCTCAGCATTCATGAAGTTTTGAAAGTAATTGTTTGGAAAAACATTTTCTCAACAATCAATTATCACACTTAATTGAAGACATGAAATTTCCATTGCTAAATTTGTCAGATGCTTATTTCAGAAAATGTTTGTGTCTTGGCCAAGGTGGGTGTTTGATAAATCTTATGAATTTCTTAATTATTCACTTAGAAAAATTAGTGATCTGTGGTTTATCAGTAATGCAGAGCAAAATGTACTTTGCAGAAATGTCAACAATAAGGTAAGATTTAATTGATTTCCATAAATCTGTTGATTCCTAATTTAATTTTCCATTTAAGATGATTGTCTTTGTTAGGGTTTCCATTGCTGTGAAGAGATATTATGACCGAGGCAATTCTTATAAAGGAGAACATTCAGTTGGGGCTGGCTTACAGGTTCTGAGGTTCAGTCCATTATCAACATGGCTGGAAGTATGGCAGCATCCAGGCAGACATTGGGCTGGAAAGTTCTACATCTCAATCCAAAGGCAGACAAAAGACTGTCTCCCAGGTAGCTAGGAGGAGGGTCTCAAAGCCAACCCCCACAGTGACACACTTCTACCATCAAAGCCACACTTACTCCAGCTAGGCCACACCTCCTAACAGTGCCACTCCCTACGGCAAACATATTCAAAATCACCACAATGATGAATTCTTTTATAGAGCAATCAGGTCTGAATTAAGGACAGGCTTATAATCAAGAACTAAAAGCTTTGGGTTCAGTACAAAAAATAAAGTGAAAATATTTGCAAGTTTTACAAACTCTTATTTGGGTCTAATTTCTCTCAATGAATGAGAGAGTAAGGGTTGATCTGATTCTGGTCTGATTATTTTTCTCTTGTTGTGCTGTGGTTTCAGATAGGGTCTCATATATTTTATGCTAGCCTTGAACTCTGTTTGTAACTGAGGATAGCCTTGTGAATCTGATCTTCCTGCCCCCCTCTCTCAAGTGTTGGGATTACAGATGTGTGCCACCATACTCACATTCAAAATTCCCCTTAAGTCCTATAAATAAATAATGAAAATATCCAATACCCAAAATTTGAATAATTAGAAAGCAATTAAAATAGTGTGTATAATACAAATGAGAAATTTAAGATTTCATTTTGGCAATTTCCTACTCAGAAGCTGATAATTGAGTTTGGGAAGTATTTTTTTTTGTAGTCAAGTGCTAATGGGCTTCAACGACTTTAGCAGTGATTACTTACTTCACCTTCAAAAATGAAAAAAAAAATCCTACAAAATTGAACTATAGATCTCTCCTAATGTAAACCATGAAAATTTTGAGCAGATGCAATAAGATTAAATAATCTCCTTAGCCTGTATATTAAACATTTTTTGTGAACATCTTTTTATAGAAACTAAAACATAAATATCATAATTATTAATTTGGCATATCTCCACATGATTCAAGGACACATTTAAGCATTACTGTAGTGCCAAAGTAGCTATTAGATTATGGTACAATTTGGTCGTGCCTATTGGACACTTGGTCCTCAGCTGGTAGTATTTGTTTTAGAAGGCTATGGAACCTTTAGCGGGTAGAGCATCGGTGGAGGAAATAGTTCTTTGAGGTTTACAGTCCCAGCCATGCTTTCTGTGGTCCACTTCTATGGAAGTAGAAGTGCTTCATGGACCCACCCACTACTGGGTCTTCCCTGCCACCATAGACTATATCCCCCAAATGACAAGCTGAAGTAACCCTTCCTCCCTTACACTGTTTCTTGTCGGGTATTTACTCCTTGCAAGGTAACTAGTACAGGCTTTTTCTAGACCTGATTTACGAATGGTAAATGGACCTTCCTGAAGTTCATGTGGACTCTAGACTACGCATGAGAAAGCTAGCTAGTACTAGCAAGCATGTACTCATTGCACACTTCTTATGACTAGGTATAATGTGACCAGCTATTCAAGCTCCTAATCTTTTGACTTTTTTTTTCTGCTCTGATAGACTGTAATCTGAATCAGTGAGCTTAAAATAAACCCTTTATTTCTTAATTTGTCTTCGTCATGGTATTTTTTTTTAAAGTAAGGTAACAGGAAGAGAAACTAAAACACCATTACTAACTATCTCCAAAGGGCAGTGGCATTTGGCTATGATAATCATGACAGTATATTATTTGTGAATAACAGTCATACAGATTCATCATATGGAGTAATCTATAAACAGATCTACACAGATACAGGTCACTCAATGTTGCCAAAGTCCCAGAGTCAAAGAATGAAGGGTAACGTCTTTCAAAAAATGGGATTGCCACTACTGGATTTCCATATGTAAAGTGTCAAACTACAAATCTTCTAGAAAATACAGTGGGAGGAAAAATGGCGATGCTGAGCTTGACAAAGGATTTTGAGATGTAATACCAAAACTATCATCTGTGGGAAGAATTGGTTGAACCTTATAGAATTGAAATATTCTGGCTCAGTGAAAGGTGAGGTTGAAAGAATGAAAATATAGCTACAGACTGTCAGAAAAGATTTGTGGTGGTTTTAATAAAAGATGACCTCCGTAGGTTTATAGGGAGTGGTACTATTAGGAGGAATGTTCTTGTTGGAATAGGTGTGTTGGCGGAAGTGGGTCACTGGGAATGGGATTTGACGTTTCAGATTTTCAAGCCAGTGTTGTGCTCTCCCTTCCTGCTGCGTGCTGACCTAGGTGTAGAACTCTCAGCTCCTTCTCCAACACTATCTGTGTACTGCCATGCTTCCCACCAAGATGATAATGGACTAAAACTCTGAAACTGTAAGCCAGCCACAGTGAAATTGTTTCCTTATTCACAGCAATAGACATCCTACCTAAGACCATATGCTACCTTGAATTTCATACAAAGCTTATATTCAAAACCCTTAAAACTCAACAACAATCTAGTTAAACAAACAGCAAAACTCGAAACAGATCCTTTAAGAAATAAGCTGTATAAATAGTAATGCAACCGTTTGCTTTATTGCTATGTAAAGTTGCCCAATATGCCTGTCTTTTGAAAATTATATATTTAAACAATGAGGCATAAGGACATAGACTATTAAAATGATGAAAATATAAGGTAGACATTTGCAGAAGCTACAGGGATGAACTGGGTTACACTTTTATTGTTTGTAAGGGATGCAAATGATGCTATTTTGGATGGCAGCTTGGCAGTGTTTTACAGAAATGTTCAAAGACTTATTATTGTACAGCTTGAGGCCTGGAAATTGTTCTCATAGACATTGCACATATCATACAAAGCTTAGGTTGTGTGAGTGTTTACAGCAACTGTAATATTCATTGCTTCAACCTAGAAACAGCCATGATTTTACTCATGAAACAAACCGAAGTACATTTATACAATACTATTCATCAATAAAAGGAGATGGGCTATCTAAGCTTGAAGACATGAAACCACCTTAAATGAACAATGCTAGCTTAAAAGTCCATATTAAAAGGTTGTCATTTCCTTCTAAAATTATAATGTCAACATTAGACAAAGCCTTGGAGGTAACAATGTTGCATTTCCCCCAGGCAGAAAGGGAAGTGGGATTGTCAAATAAGTAAAAGAGATTCAGAGGGTGATGGAATTATTTTCTAATACTGTAATTGGTGGATACAGGACATTCGATCGTAATAGTCTGTAGAATTTTAAAATGTAACCTTACACAGTATGATGCCATGGTACTTCTGATCTTTTTCTCCAGATCCTCTGAGACAAATCATTAAAAAGTAATTTCCTATGGTTTGGACTTTGAATGTCCTGGGGGAAGTCCCATGTGGAGTGCTTGATCCCTAGATAGTAAGGCTATCGGTGGCATGTTTAGGAGTAGAAGGAAGATTGGTCATTATGCTCCTTAATGTGCTGGCTAATTTGACACAAGCTAGAGTCATTTGGGAAGAAGGAACCTCAATTGAGGAAATGCTCCTATAAGATTATCCTGTGGTGCATTTTCTTGCTTGATGCTTGATGGGGGAGGGCTCAGGTCACCTGTGCGTGCTGGTGATCCTTGGTGCTATAAGAAAGCAGGATGAGCAAGCTATGAAGAGCAAGCTTCCATAGGCTCTGCACTAGTTCCTACCTTAAGGTTCCTGCTATGAGTTTTCTGGATGATAGACTCTAAGCTGTAAGGTGAAACTAACCCTTTCCTCCCCAAGTTGCTTTTGGTCCTGATATTCATCACAGCAGCACTAACCCTAACTAAGGTTGGCATGAGGGCATTGTGATGCTTGGTACTGTCCATAAGGTCAGATCTAGAATTGCCTGCAAGACAAACCTCTTGTGAGGCAGTTTTTAGATTAGGTTAATTGAAATCAAGTCGCTGAGACCCAACCCAACTATGGGTTTGGGTTCCTGCATAAATAGAAAGGAGAAGATGAGCTAAGCACCATTGTCATTCAGATAAAGTGGCAGCCTACAGAATGGGATTTTTATAAACCAATTTCACATAAAGGTTGGTTACTCTCCAAAATACATAAAGATCTCAAAAAAAATAGATATGAAGAAAACAAGTAACCCATTTTAAAAAATGGTGACAGATCTAAAGAGGATTCTCAACAGAGCAGACTCAAATGGCTGAGTAGCACTTAAATCTTTAGCCATCAGGAAAATACAAATCAAAACCACTTTGAGATTCCACCTCACACCTGTTGGCATGGGAAAGATCGAATCCCCAAGTGCCAGCTTATGCTGGTGAAGGATATGGAGTAAGAGGATCACTCATACATTGCTGGAGGGAGTGCAAATTTGTATAGTCACTATAGAAATAGTGTGGGCAGTTCCTGAAGAAAATTCTAGAATTCCATTTACCAGATCCAGTTATATCACATTTTTGGGATCTATATAAAAGACATGATAGTGTTTGTTTTCATCTTTTTATATTTTGTTTTATTTCTATTACAAACTTAATAATGAATGAATGAAACCCTAGCCAATAAGGGTAATGATTTATTTATTTTTTATTTTTTATTAGACACTTTCTTCATTTACAATTCAAATGATATCCCAAAAGTCCCTTATACCCTCACCCCACCCTGCTCTCCAACCCACTCACTCCTGCTTCCTGGCCCTGGTATTCCCCTGTACTGGGGCAAGACCAAGGGCCTCTCCTCCCAATGATGGCCAATTAGGCTATCTTCTGCTACATATGCAGCTAGAGACACGAGCTCAGGGGGTACTTACTAGTTAGTTCATATTGCTGATCCTCATGTAGGGTTACAGACCCCTTCAGCTCCTTGGGTACTTTCTCTAGCTCCTCCATTGGGGGCCATGTGTTCCATCCTAAAGATGACTGTGAGCATCCACTTCTGTATTTGTCAGGTAATGGCATAGCCTCACAAAAGTAAATTATATCAGGGTCCTGTCAGCAAAATCTTGCTGGCATATGCAATTGTGTCTGCTTTTGGGGGTTGATTATGGCATGGGACAGTCTCTGCATGGTCATTCCTTCCATCTCATCTACAAACTTTGTCTCTGTTGTTTCCCTAATTTTTTTCTCAGCCCATTTATCCTTTATGTAGAGAAAGGCCATTGATTTGTTTGAGTTAATTTTATATCCAGCTACTTCACTGAAGCTGTTTATCCAGTTTAGAAGTTCTTTGGTGGCATTTTGGGGGTCACTTATATATACTATCATATCATCTGTAAACAGTGATATTTTGACTTCTTCCTTTCCAATTTGTATCCCCTTGATCTCCTTTTGTTGTTGAATTGCTCTGGCTAGGACTTCAAGTACTATACTGAATAGGTAGGGAGAAAGTGGGCAGCCTTGTCTAGTCCCTGATTTTTAGTGGGATTGCTTTAAGTTTCTCTCCATTTAGTTTGATGTTGACAACTGGTTTGCTGTATATTGCTTTTATTATGTTTAGGTATGGGTCTTGAATTCCTGACCTTTCCAAGACTTTTATCATGTTAAAGGGTGTTGGATTTTGTCAAATGCTTTCTCAGCATGTTGTTTTTGTCCTCCAGTTTGTTTATAGTGGATTACATTGATGGATTTCCGTATATTAAACCATCCCTGCATTCCTGGGATGAAGCCTACTTGGTCATGATTGATGATCGTTTTGATGTGTTCTTGGATTCTGTTTGCGAGAATTTTATTGAGTATTTTTGCATGCATCGATATTCATAAGGAAAATTGGTCTGAAGCTCTCTTTCTTTGTTGGATTTTTTGTGGTTTAGGTATCAGAGTAACTGTGATTTCATAGAATGAATTGGGTAGAGTACCTTCTGTTTCTATTTTGTTGAATAGTTTGAGGAGAGTTGGAATTAGGTCTTCTTTGAAGTTCTGATAGAACTCTGCACTAAACCCATCTGGTCCTGGGCTTTTTTTGGTTGGGAGACTATTGATGACTGCTTCTATTTCTTTAGGGGAAATGGGACTGTTTAGATCGTTAATCTGATCCTGGTTTAACTTTGGTACCTGGTATCTGTCTAGGAAGTTGTCTATTTCATCCAGGTTTTCTAGTTTTATCGAGTATAGCCTTTTGTAGTAGGATCTGATGATGTTTTGGATTTCTTAGGTTCTGTTGTTATCTCTCCTTTTTTATTTCTGATTTTGTTAATTAGGATACTGTTCCTGTGCCCTCTAGTTAGTCTGGCTAAGGGTTTATTTATCTTGTAGATTTTCTCAAAGAACCAGGTCCTGGTTTGGTTGATTCTTTGAATAGTTCTTTTTGTTTCTTCTTGGTTGATTTCAGTCCTGAGTTTGATTATTTCCTGCTGTCTAGTTCTCTTGGGTGAATTTGCTTCCTTTAGTTCTAGAGCTTCTAGGTGTGCTGTCAGGCTGCTAGTGTATGCTCTCTCTAGTTTTTTTTTTGTTTTTTGTTTTTTTGTTTGTTTGTTTTGTTTTGTTTTTGAGGCACTCAGGGCTATGAATTTTCCTCTTAGGACTGCCTTCATTGTGTCCCATAAGTTTGGGTATGTTGTGGCTTCATTTTCATTAAATTCTAGAAAGTCTTTAATTTCTTTCTTTAATTCATCCTTGATCAAGTAATCATTGAGTAGAGTATTGTTCAGTTTCCACATGAATGTTGGCTTTCTATTATTTATGTTGTTATTGAAGATCAGCCTTAGTCCATGGTGGTCAGGTACGATGCATGAGATAATTTCAATATTTTTGTATCTGTGGAGGACTTTTTGTGACCAATTATATGGTCAGTTTTGGAGGAGGTACCATGTGGCACTGAGAAGAAGATATATCCTTTTGTTTTAGGATAAAATGTTCTGTAGATATCTGTTAAATCTATTTGTTTCATGACTTCTGTTAGTGTCCATGTGTCTCTGTTTAGTTTCTGTTTCCAGGATCTGTCCATCAGTGAGTGGGGTGTTGAAGTCTCCCACTATTATTGTGTGAGGTGCAATGTGTGCTTTGAGCTTTACTACAGTTTCTTTGATGAATGTGGCTGCCTTTGTATTCGGGCATAGATATTCAGAATTGAGTGTTCATCTTGGTTGATTTTACCTTTGATGAGTATGAAGTGCCCATCCTTGTCTTTTTTGATAACTTTGGGTTGAAAGTCAATTTTATGTGATATTAGAATGGCTACTCCAGGTTGTTTTTTTGGACCATTTGCTTGGAAAATTGTTTTCCAGCCTTTCACCCTAAGGTAGTGTCTGCCTTTTTCCCTGATGTGGGTTTCCTGTAAGCAGCAAAATACGATGGGTCCTGTTTGTTTAGCCAGTTTATTAGTCTATGTCTTTTTATTGGGGAATTGAGTTCATTGATGTTAAGTGAAATTAAAGAAAAGTAATTGTTGCTTCCTGATATTTTTGTTGTTAAAGTTGGGATTCTGTTTTGCTGCTGTCTTCTTTCAGGGTTGTTGAAGGATTACTTTTTTGCTCTTTCTAGGGTGTAGTTTCCATCCTTGTGTTGGTGTTTTCCTTTTATTATCCTTTGAAGGGCTGGATTTGTGTAAAGATATTGTATGAATTTGGTTTTATCATGGAATACTTTGATTTCTCCATCTATGGTAATTGAGAGTTTTGCTGGATATAGCAGCCTGGGCTGGCATTTGTGTTCTCTTAAGGTCTGTATAACATCTCTCCAGGATCTTCTGGCTTTCATAGTCTCTGGTGAGAAATCTGGTATAATTCTAACAGACCTGCTGATTTAGAGCAGTGATTTAGACCAGTCTTTGGAAGAGTCAAGCACTTGGCAACAAAATGTTCAAGCCAAGTTGGAAGAATCCAAAGGGCCTGATCTCCATGTGTGGGTGATCAGCAGGTGAACAGGTAACTCTGTGGAGGCCAGTAAAGCTCTGGAGAGACAAGAACAGACTACTTATCCAGAGTTTTGTGGATGACCTGAGTCCTACTCTCTATCCAGACTTGACTCCCAGGGCACCTGCTCTAGAGTTCCAGAGCTGCCTTTTGGAAACACATACAATATGACAACATCCAAGAGGTATACATGGACGGTGTGTATCAGGTGATGAATTCATCCTCAGAATTAGACCTTTCATCATGGATTGCTTGAGTTCACACTGGAATGACCTCCTGTCCCCCATGTTGGTGCTCTATGCCTTTGGTCTGCTCACTTGTACTGAAAGATGGAGAAGACATGCCATATACTCTGGTCTTTTTTTTGAGGCTTCCAACTTCTTTTTCTTATATGAGCTTGAAATTGTTGCCTCAAATCATCTTTTCTAATAGAATTTGAGGCAAGAAATAATAGAAAAAGACTGAATAAAGAACATGCATTTGGTTTCTCACCTGTCCCATCCTCCTGCTTTCTGACAGATTCCATTGTGCAAATGTGGGTTCAGGAAAGAAATGCAGCCTTGGTAACAGACTATTAAATGTTCAAATCCATTTCAGGAAATCATCAATTTTAAGTTATTCCTGATCAAAAGTTGAGAGAGGCTGAAAGAACTCCTATTTATTTCAAATGCACACTCCGTAAAAAGAATATAAAAGGATTAAAATAAGATGCTCTCAATGCGCTAACCTTTCATGGACCCTCAGTAAAATGGAGAGCACAGCTTGGAAGTGCCCACCCCAGCTGTAGCGGATACATCTTATATTGTTCTTCACTAGCTGTTCTCTCTCTCTCTCTCTCTCTCTCTCTCTCTCTCTCTCTCTTCCAGTAAGTTTCTGAATAGAAATGCAGAATCTGCCCATAGAAGACCCACATCAGTTCAAGGAGGAAACAGATATCTATGAACATTGGGCTGGGTGTGCAAGGGAGTTAAAACTATTTGAAGTCCCCAGTAGGAATTTAGACAGTGCATCTTTGTCTGGACTACTGCTAGTTCATTATAATCTTAAAGTTATGGATTCAAAGACTGTTTGGCAAAGAAGAGTAGTAGGGGGAGGAGGTCTTAGCATTTCAGTTGACTCAAGCTGGGTTGTTCTCACCTGGCTGCCTAATCCAACCATACAACACTCAAAGAATCCAGAAGGTTCTAGACCTTCAACTCAGGGCTCCACTGGGGAAATGTTGAAGGAGATTGTTCCTTGGTTGCTTTGGCCTGTGTTTGAGGAGGATAAAGGTTCTATTCTTAGTCCCAAGCCAGGTGTACCAACGTCTATCCTAAGTCCCTCAACAGGCAAAAGAAAATGGATCTCTGGTGTTGGAGGATTTCCTAAAGGTAGGTAGGTCCTGTGCCAGGCATCCCAACAACTGTCTTACCAGGTGCAAACTGCTTACCAACTGCAAACACACTTCATCAACAATTAATAAATGGAACTTCATGAAATTGAGAAACGTCTGCATAACAAAGAACACCATTATGCAGACAAAGTATTAGCCTCCAGACTGGAAAAATATTCTCACCACTTCCATATCCAAGAGAGGAATAATACCCAAAATATATAAAGAACTCAGAAAAAAACAGATATCAAGAAAACAAACAACACAATTTAAAAATGGGGTTCATTCTGATGAAGCTGTGAAGTAGGAGGAACTCATGCATTTCTGGTGGGCATTCAAACTTGTACAGCCACTATGAAATTCAGTGTGGAAATTTTTGAGGAAGCTGGGAATCTAGCTACCTCAATATCCAGCTATACTACTCTTGGGCATATGATCAAAGGATGTTTTATCCTATCACAGAGACACTCACTCAACCATGTTTATTGCTGCTTGTGTCATAATAGACAGAAATTTGAAACAATCTATATGCCCCTCAACAGAAGAATGGATAAGAAAATGTGGTATGTTTTCACAATAGAGTATTACTTAGCCATTTTTAATAACATGAAACTTGAAGCAAATAGATAGAACTAGAAATAAAATCATTCTAAGTGAGTTATCCAAGACCCAGAAAGATAAATATGGTATGCATTCACTTATCTGTGTCTATTAGCTGTTAAGACAATAATAACCAAACTACAATCTATAGAAATGCAGAGGGTAAGTATAGGAGTAAGGGACTAGAGGTAAAAGATTTCATTAGGAAAAGGAAACAGAATAGACATTTATGGGTAGATGGGTGCAGTAAGGAGTAAGAGGTCATGTGCAGAAGAGGAGTAGTGGGAAGGAATGAGAGAGAGAGAGAGAGAAAGAGAGAGAGAGAGAGAGGGAGCGCTAAAATTCAGAGGCATTTGAAGGGTAGTATGGAAACCTAATACAGTAAGAGAATTGAACTATCTTTTATACTTGCTGGGAGAGGGAAAACCAGTTTTCTCTAAGGGCTAGATCTTATGTTTAGGAGTATTTAAACAACAAGTAACGGACTTCACAAGTGTGTGTGTGTGTGTGTGTGTGTGTGTGTGTGTGTGTGTGTGTGTGTGTGGTGTGTGTGCTTTTATTCAGTTACAGTTTGACTGTCTTGTTTGTGGTTTTCTTTTTTGTGTATTCTATTTTCCAGGTTTCTAGGTTTAGAGTATTTTGTTGTATTGGGGTTTTGGTTGTTGTTTTTTTGGAGGGTGGGTGGGTGGGGTAAGTGTTGTTTGTTTGTTTGGTTTGGTTTTGGTTGTTTTTTGTTTTGTTTTGTTTTTAAGAAAGATTTAAGGTTGGGTGAGTAGGGAGAAAGAGGGTATCTGAACACACTAGGGGAGGAATACGATCAAAATATAGTTAAATTTAAAAATGGTTTTAAATAATTAGAAGAGAGAGGTCCCTGGCTTATGCAATTCTATCCATAGAGTTTAGTACTGTGGTGCCTCACAGATGTCAGACTTCTGGATGCTTCCAAACAAAACAGTGCACAGGACCCAGCTACACCCTTAGTATTTTTTTTTCTGCAACTTACCAAGATAGCTTCATTGCTTCTCTTATTTTAAGATTACAGAGGACCTAAAGAGTGTACTTTGACCATAGAGTGTACTATGTTAACCATTTGAGATTTGTTTCTAAAAACTTAAAACGAAAACAGTTTATACGGCCTCTCAAGGACTTCCAGTCTGACAATTAAGCCAAAAATAGCTAGGAAGGGAAATAGTTCATAATTGGTCACCAATTTGTGCACCGTGTTTGCTCTCTTGGCAGTAGTTCTTTTCAACCTTGTATTCATTTCTACTTACCACTGAGTAGGTTAGGTATATTGCAGTTTGGTTCACATTCAATAGTTGTCAAAGGCCAGCAGCTGACAGGGCCCCTGCTGACAGTGGCAGGTACCTTACAGGGTCAGCGCTGATAGTGCCAACAGGAGCCAAACCTAATTATCTGGGGCCACTTCTCTCTGTGAGCAGTGAGAGACTCTGAACACATTTCAATATTAAGGTGCAGGTAAGAACGATAAAGAAAATCACTCACACTAGATCTTCTAGTTCTTCAAGTTCTAACAATCGAGATCTAACAAGCAAGTTCCAACAGTTTTACTTACACATACACATGTACATACATATATACATACATACATATGTACACATATATAAACAGACATATGCATATATATATATATATATACATATACATATACATATACATATATATACACACACACATATATGCCTATTTTCACTTAGTGGATAGAGCAAATCTCTAACAAGCAGACTCTAACAATTTTTATTTTTGCTTTTAGCTTTTTATAGCTTTACAGACAAAAGTTCTCTATGTAAGAAAAAATTACTGCACAGATAAAACGTTACACTAGAGGGAGTTACAGAAGGATAATAATAATAATAAGTTCGATCTTGGGTCCCAGATCGCTCAGAGACCAGTCTGTACAGGTCAGCTCCAGGACTGCAAAGGGTGACTGAGCAGACCGCAGAAGCAACACAGCTTCTGGGACAGGCCCAGTTTCGGGCTCTAGACATCCAGGTACCTTCCCCGCCTGAGGAGAGGTGTCCACCTGAGAGGGATTTGCCTGCTGCAGCTCGTGAAGGAGCCAACTTGGGTCCTGGGTCCATCAGAGACCAGTCTGCACAGGTGAGAGTGCAGGCAGCAGAAGCAACACATCTTCTGGGACAGGCCTTGTATCAGGCCTTCATGTTTAGCCAAAAGGCAGGTCAGAACACCAGACCTCAGTGCACCTTCCCTGCAAGAGAAGAGCTTGCCTGCAGAGACTACTCTGACCACCGAGACTTAGGAGAGAGCTGGACTCCCAGGACTGCTGAGAGAGGCTAACAGAATCACAGGAGGAATAAGCTCCAACCAGAAACAACTACAACTAACGCCAGGGATTACCAGATGGCAAAAGGCAAATGTAAGATCTTAATAATAGAAACCAATACCACTCACCATCATCAGAACCCAGCACTCCCACCTCAGCCAGTCCTAGATACCCCAAAACGCCCGAAAAGCAAGACTCAGATTTAAAATCATATCTCATGATACTGGTAGAGGACATTAAGAAGAACATTAATAACTCACTTAAAAAAATACAGGACAACACTGCTAAAGAGGTAAAAGTCTTTAAAGAGGAAATACAAAAATCCCATAAAGAACTACAGGAAAACACAACCAAACAGGTAATAGAATTGAACAAAACCATCCAGGACCTAAAAAGGGAAGTAGAAACAATATAAAAAATAATAATAATAAAGAAGAAAACCTCAAAGTGAGAAAACCTTAGAGATAGAAACCCTGGGAAAGAAATCAGGAACCATAGATGTAAGCACCAGCAACAGAATGCAAGAGATGGAAGAGAGAATCTCAGGTGCAGAAGATTCCATAGAGAACATGGGCACAATAATCAAAGAAAATGCAATATGCAAAAAGATCCTAAATCAAAACATCAACATCCAGGAAATCCAGGACACAATGAGAAGACCAAACCTATGGATAACAGGAGTAGACAAGAATGAAGATTCTCAACTTAAAGGGCCAGCAAATATCTTCAACAAAATAATAGAAGAAAACTTCCCAAGGCTAAAGAAAGAGATGCCCATGAACATACAAGAAGCCTACAGAACTCCAAATAGACTGGACCAGAAAAGAAATTCCTCCTGACACGTAATAATCAGAACAACAAATGCACGAAATAAAGACAGAATATCAAAAGCAGTGAGAGAAAAAGGTCAAGTAACATATAAAGGAAGGCCTATTAGAATTACACCAGACTTCTCACCAGAGACTATGAAATCCAGAAGGTCCTAGACAGATGTTGTGCAGA
Source organism: Mus minutoides (assembly GCA_902729485.2). Taxonomy (NCBI): domain Eukaryota; kingdom Metazoa; phylum Chordata; class Mammalia; order Rodentia; family Muridae; genus Mus; species Mus minutoides. Next base: position 1,009,185 of record LR749511.1, on the reverse strand, counting down.
CCCTAAGAGAACACAAATGCCAACCCAGCCTACTATACCCAGCAAAACTTTCGATTACCATAGATGTAAAAGATCTTAACAGAGAGTAAAAAATTATTTAAGCCACTAGACCTGTGTCCAAAATAGCCCTATTGTTCCAGGATATCAGGTATTTGTGGGTTTGGGCAGGTGTTTGCAGTTTTTGCCCTTATAGCCCAATGCCAGGTATTTGTGGTTTGTGTGTCTATATAAACCCCCTACCCCTTGAGCTCATGGTCAACTCCTCTACCAAATGGGAATTGTTCCATTCTTATCTTCTTGTACCAAAGCTCAAGTCTAAGTGGATCAAAGACCTCCACATAAAACCAGAGACACTGAAATTTATAGAGGAAAAAGTGGGGAAAAGCCTCAAAGATATGGGCACAGGGGGAAAGTTCCTAAACAGAACAGCAATGGCTAGTGCTGTAAGATCAAGAATTGACAAATGGGACCTCATAAAATTGCAAAGCTTATGTAAGGCAAAAGACACCGTCAAGAAGACAAAAAGGCCACCAACAGAATGGGAAAGGATATTTACTAATCCTAAATCAGATAGTGGAATAATATCCAATATATACAAAGAGCTCAAGAAGATGGACTCCAGAAATTCAAATAACCCCGTTAAAATGGGGTACAGAGCTAAACAAAGAATTCTCAAGTGAGGAATACTAAATGGCTGAGAAGCACCTGAAAAAATGTTGAACATCCTTAATCATGAGGGAAATGGAAATTAAAACAATCCTGAGATTCCACCTCACACCAGTCAGAATGGCTAAGATGAAAAATTCAGGTGACAGCAGATGCTGGCAAGGATGTGGAGAAAGAGGAAAACTCCTCCATTGCTGGTGGGATTGCAAGCTGGTATAACCACTCTGGAAGTCAGTCTTGTGGTTCCTCAGAAACATAGACATAGTAGTACCAGGAGATCCAGCAATTCCTCTCCTGGGCATATACCCAGAAGATGTTTCAACTGGTAATAAAATCACATGCTCCACTATGTTCATAGCAGCCTTATGTATAATAGCCAGAAGCTGGAAAGAACCCAGATGTCCCTCAACAGAGGAATGGATAAAGAAAATGTGGTGCATTTACACAATTGAGTACTACACATTTCTTAAAAACAATGAATTTATGAAATTCTTGGGCAAATGGATGTATCTGGAGTATATCATCCTTAGTGAGGTAACCCTATCACAAAAGAAGTCATTAGATAAGAACTCACTGGTAAGTGCATATTAGCCCAGAAACTTAGAATACCCAAGATACAATTTGCAAATGACAAGAATATCAAGAAGAGGCAAGACCATTGTGTGGATACTTCATTCCTCCTTAGAATAGGGAACAAAATGCTATGAAAGGAGTTACAGAGACAAAGTTTGGAGCTAAGACAAAAGGAGCACTATCCAGAGACTACCCCACACGGGGATCCATCCCATAATCAGCCACCAAACCCAGACACTATTGCATTTGCCAGCTAGATTTTGCTGAAGGGATCCTGATATAGCTGTCTTAAGTGAGGCTATGCCAGTGCCTGGCAAATGCAGAAGTGGATGCTCACATTCATCTATAGGATGGAACACAGGAGGAGCTAGAGAAAGCACCCAAAGAGATGAAGGGGTCTGCAACCCTATAGGTGAAACAACAATATGAACTTACCAGTACCCCCAGAGCTCATGTCTCTAGCTGCATATGTAGCAGAAGATGGCCTAGTTGGCCATCATTGGGAAGAGAGGCCGCTTGGTATTGCAAACTTTATATGCCCCAGTACAGGAGAACGCCAGGGCCAAGAAGTGGGAGTGGGTGGGTTGGGGAGCAGGGCAGGGGTATAGTATAGGGGACTTTTGGGATAGCACTTGAAATGTAAATAAAGAAAACATCTAATAAAAAATCCCTCCCCCTCAAAAAAGAAGTACTCATGTCTCTGGTTCTCTTGTCATACCACAAATGATGTGATAGCCTCATTATTTTTTTTCTTCTCAGATTATTGGCAACATAGCATGTTCTTGAGAAATAGCACTGCTCCTCCTATAAAGGATATGTCATGGTTCTCTGTCACATATAGGAAGCACTTGACTTTGGCATAAAGAATGTACTACACTGAGACTGAGATTGAGCATCTCAGTAACAGGAATGGGCTGCCTTACCTGGTAGAAAACTGTCAGTTTTCCTAGAGGTAAACTCTGTTTTTTAAATTCTAAATATGCAGCTGTGATGGTTTGTATATGCTCGGCCCAGGGAGTGAGTGACTCTATTAGAAGGTGTGGCCCTGTTGGAGTAGGTGTGTCACTGTGGCTGTGGGCTTTAAGGCCCTCATCCTAGCTGCCTGGAAGCTAGGATTCTGCGAGCTGTCTTCAGATGAAGATATAGAACTCTCAGCTCTGCCTGCATCATGCCTGCCTGGATGCTGCCATGTTCCTGCCTCGGTGATAATGGACTGAACTTCTGAACGTGTAAGTCAGCCCCAATTAAATGTGGTCCTTTATAAGCATGCATTGGTCATGGTGTCTGTTCACAGCAGTAAAATCCTAACTAAGATGGCAGCCTTTATACAATGCGTTTATCTGGTCAATTTATTTATCCTGAGAAATCTAGACGTCACTTCAGATCCCAAAATTTTAGTAGAAAGTCATACTAGACCCCTACCCTGCCACTATTTTATCCTTAAAAAATGTTATTAGTGTATATTCACAGTGCAAAGCAATAGACACCAGTCGGCTTCATAATGACATTATCAGGTCACCTACTTTGACCATAGTCACCTTCCAGCACTCTAGTGCCCCCATTCCTTGTTAATCTTAGTCCCATCCTCTTTTCAACAGCCTCCCTTTCTGCCTTAATGTGTGTATTACCTCTAGGTCACACACATGACATTTCTTCTGTCTGGCTTGTTCTGATTAATATGATAATGTGTAATTGTATTCGTCTTTCTGCACATAATCTTGCTCTTTATGGCTGAATAAAGTTTATCTTACTGCACCCATTCAAACTAATTCATGTGAACCTGTGGCCCTAGAGACAGCATGGACCATAGATCATGGATACTTCTCTTTCTAAAATGAAACTATTTCAAAGTCCAGCACTCCTAAAGCTGGGTAGGGCTCTAGATCCAGGGAGAGCACCTGGATAGACCATGGGGAATTGAAGTACTTGGAATCTTGGGGTGGGAACTGCTTCTCCACTTAAAGCTATTTCTGCTTTATTTTTACTATTCAGAACCAGAGCTGTCAAATTATTTCTTTATTCAATTATCTTTTATTGGTGTGTATTATACATAGTTTCATGATGACATTTTTATACATTGATGTTTTATCACACTCACTCACAGCCTCTTGTATCCTATTCCTGCTGATCACCTCATTCCCAGATATTCCATTATTTTCATAGGATTTTTTCCTGTTTTTTAAAAAATGCATTTTAATGCAATATATTCTTATTCATTTCCCCTCCCTCAAACCTCCCAAATCATCCCCACCCACCCAAATCCATTATATTCTCTCATTAGAATAAAATGCATATAATAATAATAAAATCAGAATAGAAGAAAACAGAAGAAAGAGCCGAAGAAAAATCATAGACACATGAAAGAAATACATTTGCCCACATATGCATGAAGGGCTGGAAAGATAGATCAGTGGTTAAGAGCACTGACTGCTCTTCCAGAGGTCCTGAGTTCAATTCCCAGCAACCACATGGTGGCTCACAACCATCTGTAATGGGATCTGATAAAATCTTCTGGTGTGTGTCTGAAGACGGCTACACTGTACTTGTATAAATAATAATAAATAAATAGTATTTTTTAAAAAGAAAATGCATACAAATAAAATCAGAAACCAGGATATATAAGCAAAAGATCTGTAAGGGAAAATGCCCAGACAAAGCATTGTCACAAACAAACAAACTCCCCAAAATACCACTGAATTCATTTTGCCTTGGCCATCTATTGCTGGGCTCTTGAGTTTGTATATTCAGTGAGACTCCACTGAGAAAAACCAATCTTTCCTTTGTGAGTGAACATCAGTCAGATACCTTCTGGTTTAGGGAGGGACCTTGTGTCCACTGCCCCTCTCAGCACTAGGACTCCATCTAGCTGAGACCTGTGTAGGCCCTGTTCACATTGCTAATGTCTCTATAACTTCATGTGTGTGTGTGTCTTAGTTATGGTTAATATTGCTGTGCTAAAACATCATGACCAAAAGTAAGTTGGGTAGGAAAGGGTTTATTTTGCTCACAGTTCCATATAACAGTGGAAATGTTTCATCATCAAAGCAGTGAAGACAAAAACTCTCAGAGACCACAGAAGGGTGCTACTTCCTCATGGCTTAACTTCTCAGAGCTCAACTTACTTTTTTTTATAGAACCCAAGACCACCACTCAGGGATGGCACCACCCACAATGGGATAGGCCCTCCCCCATCAATACAAGCTTGCTTACAATTATTCAACATAGCTTCTCTCTCTCTCTCTCTCTCTCTCTCTCTCTCTCTCTCTCTCCTTTAAAACAAAAAACAAACATGGTAGTACATGCCTGTAATTCTAGCACCAGAGAGACATGGACAGCAGGATTACTTGAGCAGCTGGCCTGCTTATCTACCTAATAAATTATCTCTTATGAGACCCTGTTTTAATTTGGAAAACACAAGAAAATCAAGAAGGAAGATGAACGTGTAGATACTTCATTCCTCCTTAAAATAGGGAACAAAATACCCATGAAAGGAGTTACAGAGACAAAGTTTGGAGCTAAGAGGAAAGGATGGACTATCCAGAGACTACCCCACCCAGGGATCCATCCCATAATCAGCCACCAAACCCAGACACTATTGCATTTCCCAGCTAGATGAGGACCCTAATATAGCTGTCTTGAGTGAGGCTATGCCAGTGCCTGGCAAATACAGAAGTGGATGCTCACATTCATCTATAGGATGGAACACAGGGCCCCCAATGGAGGAGCTAGAGAAAGCACTGAAGGAGCTGAAGGGGTCTGCAACCCTATAGGTGAAACAATAATATGAACTTACCAGTACCCCCAGAGTTCGTGTCTCTAGCTGCATATGTAGCAGAAGATGGCCTAGTTGGCCATCATTGGGAAGAGAGGCCCCTAGGTCTTGCAAACTTTATATGCCCCAGTACAGGAGAACGCCAGGGCCAAGAAGTGGGAGTGGGTGTGTAGGGGAGTAGGGCGGAGTGAAATTATAGGGAACTTTTGGGATAGCATTTGAAATGTAAATAAAGAAAATATCTAATGAGACCCTGTTTTAAACATAAAGTAGATAGCCATTGAGAGAGGCACCAGACATCCCTGACCTCCACACACAAAGGCAACTATTATAAGTCTAAAATGAACATTAAATATTTAGGGGGGAAAGAGCCAATGTGACTCACCCTGAAATTCATTGAAAGTTATTAGATCTGTAATAAAGCAAGTATTAGAAAATATATAAATCATGACTAAATGGTAGATTGTTATAAAGCCGATTTCTTCCATTTGCTAGCTTTTTTAGAGTTTCAGTTTTTAGATTTTTCTTTAACGGTGTAAAAAGGAAATAGTCCAAATAAGTGCCTGGAAGTCAAGCCTGAGTGCTTAACACCCCACACATTACCCTTTCCACACTTAGAAACACGAAATTTCCAGAAACTACATAGCCCTTTTCTAATTGATTGCATTAAACCATAAATCATTACTGTACTGCTGGAAATAAGGAACCTCAGATTGTGTGAAAATAAATTATCATCATCCATCACCTCAGACATTGTGGGTAATAGTGAAATGGAAATACCAGCTACTTAATTGGCCAGCACTTGACATCATCTTAATTCCCCTAACAAACCCCTAGGCAGCTATTCTAACCCTACCTCACTCATGTGGAAACTCGGGCACAAATCGTTTGAGTCTCAAGCAAATTAGAAATAACTCAAGTCTTTCTCCAACTCTTAATAATTTAACATTTTATGCAAATTTCAATAATTCCAAATTGGCAATGTGATTGAGTATTATTGAAAACAATGTTATGAGGTAATTTCCTTTATGGTCAAGACATAGAAATGTTCTATAGGTTTTTCTTGGGTTTAATGTGCTACTTTTCTGTACATAGTTCATCAGATGTAATGATCAGGTCAAAACTGGTTGCAAATAAAATAAAATAAAATAAAATAAAATAAGACAGAATGCAAGTAAGTTGGGTGTTGATTCCACTGGACTACTGTCAAATCATCAATGAATTGAAGCAAATACTAAGTTGCCAAAAAAAATAGCACAGAAGGAAATTACATGTACCAAGGTGTGGCAATAATACGATCCGAGCAAGACTATTTACAAAAAGACTCAGTAAGGGGTCAACCAGCCTGGCTGACATCTTGCCTCTGCTACTACAGCTGCAGCTCTCTGTCCACCTTAGAGTGAATGCTGTCCTTCTCTTGATTGTTCTGGTCATTGATGAAAGGAACTGGCCGATGAGGAGAAGGAGAGTCCTTAATAGAGGCTATCCTATTTTTGAAGAGACTCCAAAGCCCTATTTTGTGGCTGAGAGACATGCCACAGGACAGATGTAACTTAGTGAAGGGAGAGGTGGGCCAAGACCATTCATCACCAAGCTCATGCTAATTGCTAAATATATGATCCTATGAGACTTCCAAAATCCCCTCTATGCACACTGTGAATTCCCAGTAAGGAATATAGGACTGGGAAGTGCAAGGTGAGGGAAACTGGTTTGTAGAAATATGCCAAGGATATGGATAATCAGACATAACTGGGAATGGGATGTGAGCTTCTTGGAAGAGCCAAGAGTCCCTGCCACTGTCAGCACCAGAGATCCTGGCTTGGGCAGAAAGAGAGCAGTTTAAATGACAGGTCGGAGCTATTTAGATGGCCATACAGCTCTCTCTGTCCACGTTTACAGAATACCAAAGTCATCATTAGGAAAACCAACCAATTTTCTGAGGAACCACCAGACTGATTTCGAGTCTTGATATTAGAACATAAGCTATTGGTGTTCTGTTCAGGAAATTTCCCCCTGTGGCCATATGTTCAAGGCTCTTCCACACTTTCTCTTCTATTAGTTTCAGTGTATCTGGTTTTATATGGAAGTCCTTGATTCACTTGGACTTGAGCTTTGTACAAGGAGATAAGAATGGACCAATTTGCATTCTTCTTCATGCTGACCACCAGGTGAACCAGCACCATTTGTTGAAAATGCTCTTTTTTCCACTGGATGGTTTTAGCTCCTTTGTCAAAGATCAAGTGACCATAGGTGTATGGGTTCATTTCTGGGTCTTCATGTCCATTCCATTCTTTAAGGGATTTTTGTTTCCTCTTTAAGGCCTTCAACCTCTTTAGCAGTGTTTTCCTGTATTTCTTTAAGTGAGTTATTAATGCCCTTCTTGATGTCCTCTACCACCATCATGAGATATGATTTTAAATCTGATTCTTGCTTTTCAGATGTGTTGGGGTATCCAGGACTGGCTGAGGTGGGAATGCTGGGTTCTGATGATGGTGAGTGGTTTTGGTTTCTGTTAGTAAGATTCTTACATTTGCCTTTCACCAACTGGTAATCTCTGGCATTAGTTGTTATAGTTTTCTCTGGTTGGAGCTTATTCCTCCTGTGATTCTGTTAGCCTCTCTCAGCAGTCCTGGGAGTCCAGCTCTCTCCTAAGTCTCAGTGGTCAGAGTAGTCTTTGCAAGCCCCAGATGGTCCTCTCATGGTATGTTAATCAGGTCCACGATGTCTGATGTGAGTATAGGTTTAAGGAAGGAGTGGCCTAGAGCAATACAAACTCAGCCTTCAGATTTGCACCCATATTTTCCTAAACAATTGTAAAAGGGATTTGAAGGTCTTTCCCCCAGAGTTATCTAGGTATGTGAAATTTCTTTTTGACATTTTACCAAGTTTATCTTCATCAAATTCTGTTGAAGCATCAGAGGACAGTCCCAACAGCACCCTGTGATATGACAAAGAGAATACAGAAGTGTATCCAAATGTAACATATGGGAATTTTGTTACAGTAGTCAGCTTTAAAAAAGCCAACTTTGAGGATAATGGAGCTGGCAGAGGCAGCTTTATACCCAAGCTAATGTCCCCGGTGACACATTAGTTTATCACCTAGACTTCATGTATTATAGTTTGTAGAGGCAACAAATCATTTCCAGGGTAATTCGAGAGGTTAGGTGTGGTTAATACTGTCATGTAATGGCATCTAGAACTGCCCAGGAGACCAGCCTTTGGGCCCTGTTCGGAATGTCTGTAAGTTAACTGAAGTGTGAAGAACCACTCTCTATATAGGGGGCATAATTCTGTAGGCTGGGGTCCTGGATGATGAATACAGAGCCCCCGTATCACACACACTCAAGGTTCTTACAAGTCTAGGTGGTGTCTGATTGCCATCTTGGCATCTAGGTGTGCCTTCCTTTAGACTAGCTATCTTTAGAATGAATCTTTCCAAAATTGAAGTTCAAATCTTCCAGCCCCAACTTCCCGGGCTCTGGTAGAATTGGTAGTGAATGAGAAAGGGAAAATGGCAATCTGTAACATTAAGTAAACAAATCAATCAACAAAGCTCATTAGTTACATAGCACGAAGAAAACAGTAGAAAGTTTCCCTTAAGCTAATTGCTTCTGCTTGTGGATCTGCTTGCCCCTTCTCTTTCTGCAAAGCACAGCACCTACTCTTCTACCTTGAGAAGTGACCACCACCAATATCCACTTAGCTAGAACATCCTGTTTGCTAAAGATAAAACCGTCTTAACCATAAACCTGAAATTCTCAACTTCTGTAAAACTTACTTAGCTCAAGGAAAAATCTCCAGGAGAAAGACCACCCTATGATGGTCACATGATTGTGACAATGCGTAACTCTATATGAACCATAAAATATTTCTCACCAAGAGTGGATTCCTTAGGCAGTAGCAAAAGACTACAGCTGCATACTAACAAAAGAAGGTTTTCTTTTCTTTTCTCTTCAAGTGCTGAAAACTTCTCGAGAAAACAGAAGCCCTAGCCTCTCCCATAGGAGGGAAGCTCAGCCTTGTCTGTGTATTGTGTTTGTTTGTTTGGTTGGTTGGTTGGTTTTCTTTGTTCCATAGGTCACAAGCTTCTCACTAAGGAGATCCCTTAAAGACAACTTCCTTCATTCTGTTCTGTGTCTAGATCACCCCTACCAGGTAAAGCCATCAAAACGTACATTCTGATATGTCTTCAGTCCTCTTAATTTTGTAGAGGATGGATGATATTCTAATCAGCCATCCCTACTCTTTAGACTTGGCAGCTATCTTTGTCAACCCCAAAGAGGCAAGCAAGTAAACAACAACAACAACAACAACAACAACAACAAATCAGGCTTCAGGCCTGAGGTCTATTGCCTCAGAAAAGTTTAAAAAGACATGTACAGGAGCATCCTTATACTCCTAGGAGCTACAAAGTTCACAAATATTGTCTCAAAAAATCTCGATTTTCAAAAACTGTTGGGAAATTTTTAATTGGCTCAGACCCCCACCCCTTAAGCTTACTTTCCCCAATTTCTGTAGGTGACAACAATCTCCTTTGTTTCTACACCATTTAATTCTGGAGGCTAGGATAGATCTAGTTAGAATAGAAGCATCTACCTCTAGTAATTGAGGACAGAGATGGGACCCAGCCATGCCTCTTATACTAGCAATTCTAAAATCATCCCCAGTGCCCCCTACACTGGTGTACTCCGGCAACTGCAAGGCTTTTTGGAATAGCTGCATTGAGACATTCCCTACCAAGGTTTCTAAAGTCTTAATTAGAATTTGGTGGTAAAATTAACTTCAAGGGGGCACAAAGGTACCATCAAAATGCAAGGTCAAAAATTTTATCATTCCATATTCAGGAGAACAACAGTATAGGTTCTGGCCATAATCCAGCAGTGTTCTTTAGCTAACTACCCAGGGCAGCTTGATTCCTATCTTTCTGCCACCAAAGTCAAAGACAGCCCCTGCTGTCTTACATATGTGTAGAGGACCTAGTTTCATTCTATGCATGCTTTCTGGCAGGTGGTTCAGTCTCTGTGAGCCCTATGGGTCCAGGTTAGTTGATTCTGTAGGTGTTCTTGTGGTGTCCTTGACTTCTCTGGCTCCTTCAGTCCTTCTTTCCCCTCATCTACAAGATTCTCTGAGCTCTGCCTATTGTTTGGTTGTGAGACTCTGAATCTGTTTTCATCAGCTGCTAGAAGAAACCTCTCAGCTGACAGCGACGCTAGTTTTCTGTCTGCAAGAATAGCAGAATATCATTCATAGTGTCAGGGTTGTTTCTCTCTCATGGCATGGGACTCAAGTTGGGCAAATCATTGGTTGGTCATTCCTTCCATTTCTTCTCCAACTTTATCCCTTAACATCTTGTAGGCAGGACAAATTGTGAGTCTAAGATTTGGTGGCTGGGGCAAGGGTATGTGTATGTTTTCCCAGAAGGTATGGAACACTCTGGGTTCAGTCAGAATCCCTAGTCTAGGTATGGCCAAATAACACTAGAGTCCACAGAGAATCCAAGGGCAGCCCTTTGAAGCCAATAAAGCCATAACCCGCACAAACTATAAGGCAGATACCACCAACATGGAGAGACAAAACAGCTGATGCAAATGATGGAGGAAGAAGCAAAAAACCTGACATTTGAAATAGCCCACGGTTATATTTATGATGTATCTGGTATTCATGTTCATGCAAGTAAGTTCAGTCAGGAGAGAAAGCTACAGGATCTACATCCACAGGATACTGGATTTTTATCTAGTAGCTTGTTCCTATCCTTCCATACCTATTTATACTAATGGCCTCCTCCATTATGGGGGCCAATACTAACCACATGAGCCCCAGCAGGCTCTGTCCAACTACTTCTGTCAGTTTACATCCAGCCCACATTCAACCTTGTGATTTAGACAGAATTTAGTATATTGTATGGACACATTTGTATGACAGCTGCTTCTTATCATGGGAGCAGATATAAATAGATGGGAGCATCCTAGACATGCAGGACAGGGAGTCTGGGGGAACAGAGGAAAACAATGGGAGTGTAAGAAGTGGAGGAAGTCCTGAGTGAGTGTGTGACCATATCAAGGATGCCAGTGCCTCAGACCCACAGGGATGTCAAAGCCTTCCCCTGGTCCATGTGCAGATGTTGACGGTATGCAAAAATTGCCAACCACAGCTTCTTCCTCCTGGATGACAGCAACTTGGAGCTGCTTCCCTAGAGACCTCCTACTGAGATTAGCTGGCCTTCCTCTTCTTTGTTCTTCTGCATATAAAAAGTTTTGCTCTTCTTGTAGCTGTATTCAACACCTTGCCTCCTCGCTAGAACAATATAATAAACACCCAATTCTGGGCTTCTGTTGGTATCTCTCTAAGAGCATATAGCCCACATTATCCCAGCTTTTCTGTTTTGTGTATCATGTCATCTTTATCCATTCCTCCTGTTAGCTCAATCCATAAGCTCTGTAGGTTGTAGCAAACCTTCCTTATTAATTTTTGAATAGACTCTACCATCATCAATTTAAAAACCTTCATTTATAAATGTTATTATAAATTAGCAAGTTATAAAAAAGAAACACATGGAAATGAACTAGACTCAAGGTCTATAGATCCCAATGAACTTCTGTTCAGTTAGAAGAGCCATCTGGGATAGAAGCTCTATAGCTGCACATTGGGCTTCATGCTTTTGCTATCAAATATATTTGTACACAGTTATCCACCACCAAACTGAAAAGTCCAATAATATGTATATATTTTAACCAATAGTGTATAGTAGCCAACAATATATTTTTGCATGTAAACAAATGTATGTGCAGATATAGCAGAAAATAGAGTAAGATTAAGTATTAGGCAATGAGGAAGAACTGAAGGCAGGTAATAGCCACGAGTGATGAAAGACAATATAAAGTGAATTGTCTTTCCTGTCCTAACTTTCATGTATTTTTCATTTTTCTACATTTTTGTTTCTAGATCACAGCTTCTTAAACTATAGTTCACCTTATTTAGGGCCACTGAAAACACAGCTACCAAAGACTCACAATCAGATATAGAATGAATCTGAGGCATTTCTCGGGATGTTCGTCTATGTTGTATCCTGTGACTTTATTTGGTTCTTAATATGACATGCACAATGCTACCCAAACACTGACGAATGCTGCTCAAGTGCCTCAGCTCAGATGAAACATCTGTTATGAATTATACTTTTCTTAATTGCACATCGAAGTTTCTGCTCTTATAGAAACATAATGATTTAATTATGGGAAACAAGGACTATTTTTCTACCACCATTTTTCATCATGCATCAAATTAGTGTAGCTTTAGATTACATTGTGTTACAATGTTTGATTTTTAAAATTGCTCGTTGAGTTGCCAACGTGAGTTTCATTATAAAAATCATTAAATTGAAATTTGGATAGGACAGAATTTCCAATAACTTCTGAAATGACCCCTAACATATGTCTGCTATTTGAAACATATTTATATGAAACAGCATTCTCAGCATTGATGATTCTATAATCAAAATATTGATCAACTATGAAAAATGCAGACGCTCCACATCCTGCAGCAGCATTCTGTCAAAACTCAACTCTTTGTGTCAATACACATTGAGATCATTAGCTCAGATTTGCTTTCTTCTTCTTATTTTCTCAGATTAATTTCCTTCTCATGTGAAGACTAAATATTTGTTTTATGTATCTATATTATATGCCTGCATACACGTAACAATTTCTTGAGCAAAAGAGTGTGTGTGTGTTTGAGGGAGGGGGTTAGGGACTATGCTCTTAGAAACTCATCTAGGCAATGCTCTGGAAGATTTTCTGATCAACTGTGAGCAATGAATGAAGTTACCAAGTGTCAGGGCTGCCAGGGTCTATCTATCTGAGCTGCCTACCGCTCATAAGTCACATGTCTTGGGTATACAGCATGGAGTGAGTGACACCACTCAGTAAGTGACAAAATTGAAAGGCAACATAAAGCATTTATTTGTTTGTTGAAATTTATGAATTTAAGACCTTGGGTCTTGGATTCATAAAGTTCAGTATTTCCTGTGTCTAACACTATTCACTCGATCCCAACTCCCTGATATTTTTCCCAGTCTCCAAGTCTAATAAATAGCCCTATTATCGGACAATTTCTCAATATCTACTTGTAAAAAATACAGTCAGTGAAATGGATAATGTAAATATAAGAATCAGATGTAAAAGAACTGATTAGGGGTGGGGGGCCTATATGTCCATCTTGCCCCCTGTCCACTTGACCTCCATCACCTTTCAAGTAGCCTTCTTGTTCTCAGCTTTGATCCTGAAAATCTTCTGAAAGCCCCGCATCATTAACTGCCCTGGCCAAGGGCAGGTGAGGTCAAAGCGTCCCCTACCTCACCACTGCAGCAACACCAACTAGCAGATGTTCTAGAGTCAGACAAGAGTTCACAACACCCTCCTTCTACCAACCTAAATCGTAGGATCATTTGCCTTGGCAGCTGTACAGTAGGCACGAACAATCTAGACATGATTTATCCACCAAGTTTAACTGTGGAAATGACCCAAAGCAGAAGACTTATTAGTCTCACGGATATGACTATTAACACAACCCCTAGTGGTTAATATAATTCTCATCATAAAAACATTCAGAAAATTCAGTCATTCCACCTCACTTCCTTCCTGGGGCAACAAGTATCAATCCTCACATTCAAAATACAGAGCATATTCCAAGGCTGTGGATCAAGTATCCACAAAGGTAAATTGTCTACTATTTTCTCAAGAGTCCATTGTACAGTTAAAGATTACTCACTACATCCAAGTCAGGAACATGCCATTGCTGATGAATAGCTAGGAGCTAGAACACTTGGAAGGTAGATACATTTCAAGTCATTTCTAGATAAATCCAAAGTATCATCACGAAATCGTTGGGAGCCGAAACCCTTGTGCTAGGCGTGTGCTATTACACTGAGCTAGGCTCCCAGACCAAAGAACATACTAAAAGTTAAAGAACAGGGCAGAAAACCTGAAAGATAGAGGATACCCCTGAATCAAGAATTCAGAACTGGAATCTCTCTTATAAACTTCGAAATTTTCAGAACTGATAAAAAGACTGGATATGGGAAGATTATTCAAAGAAGTAAGATATTACTAGAAATGCCAAAGTCTGCAGAGAGGGGAAGTAGAAATAACAAATGCAGGTGGGTCTTAGTCAGGATCTGCTTTCAAGCTAACAACTTGTTCCTGACTCCACATTAGGAAGAAACTTGGGTTTGTTTTTGAGTTTCTAGAGTCTGTTCTCACTACCATTTCCATGCTTTACATCTCATATTTAAGGAGCAGGACAGCTAGATCTGCTCCCCCAGGATACTCCTAGGACCACCTGCATCAAGAGGAGTCAAGTTGGGAAACAATCCCACTGGACAGATCACTAATGTGGAGGCGTGTCATGGCTCTGTTTCAGGCCAACCTGAATTGAAGTCATTTTTCTTAACCCATTGCTGTCCCTCTAAGGGACACTGAAACATTTAGACCAGCCACATTCTTAAGAGGTAAACTTTTGATTGGAGGCCTTCTATTTCCCACAATTTAGGTGGGTAGCTTGTTTCCACGAAGTTTCTGCTCATGGGGGTGGTATCTCTAAGCAGAAAGGGCAGCCGTAAGAGTGAATCACTGAGCAGGTCCAGACATATCTGATGCATTCAGCTCTATGTTCAGGTAACCGTTCCTAGTCACATTCATGTTTGTTCATGTTGACAAGTCAGAAGAACATCTTGCTTCTAGGACCAGAAAGACCAAGAATCTGGGTATAATTTTGGAGCACAAAATGGGGATCCCCTAGTGAGAGAGGCTCAAAGCCTTTACAGTAAGCAGTGGTCTGAATCCCCTTAGGACAGTCACATAATGAAGGCAAGTGACTTCCTTCATTACCCTTAGTAATAAGCTGGTGATTCACTACTGGCTTGGACTTAGGAGTCATAAGCTGAACATGTATGGGGCACTGCTCTGAGACACCACATGTACTATGCTGGTCACAGAGCTGGAAAAGGGTCTGTTCCATGCACTGACTATGATATGAGTTGTCATGTCATACAGACATGTCTCAGTAGATACAATGCTGGTTGAAATTAGGACAGAATTGGTACCTGGGTCCACTGAAGAACACGAAATGGATGGCTTACCATGTATTCCAATAGAAGTACAATTAATGCCTCTCAGCTACTATTTCACATTGGAAATTGCACTCAGTCATGTAAGTGTTATGGGGTACTCAAAGAAGACTTCTTGGTCATGGATATAAACCAATAGAAAGGCTTTATTAGCCACTTGGCAACTAGGTGCTCAAGATCTCAGTATAAGCCTGAATCTTATCTCAGGATAAGCTTTTATAACAAAAAAACAAATTCTGGGTTGATATACTTCAGGTAACAAGAACAGTTAGCCAGAAGCAGAACTACAGAAGCAAAGAAAAAAGCAAGGTTTATTACATTTAGAGACTTTCCAAGAACTGTGGACTTTTCTGAATTAGGTCTTTGTATTGTTTGGGCAATGGTGCTGTCTACATCCTGTGTTTTACAGCCTGACCTGAATGGCATTTCCATTATGGAGTCTGTTGTGTTAAGGTCTGAGGGCTTAATAAGGTCTGGGTTCCTGTTTCAATGAAGCACCAAAATATGGGCCACTAGAAACCTGGGAATTCTCAATGGATGACATGTCATGAACTGGGTGGCACATGATAATTACATTTTGACATTCTGACACAGAGAGTTGGCATGATATAGAGAGGCTCATACTGTCAGCCAAGCTGAACACCTCCAGCAGTGGGCTTGGACACCAGGGTACCTGATCATACTGAGCTTGACAGCAGTGGCACTGGGGGGGAAGTTTGAAATAATTCACTTAGGCTAATCTTCAGTTTAAATTCATAGCCTTAGTTGGACAGGCTATGATGCCACCATTTTTGGAACAGACATCTTTGGATTTTCTGATGTGGCCCCTTAACTACCTTTTTTTCTCACCAACTCATGGCTTACACACTAGAGCCCATGTACACAAAGACAAGTTAATTGTCGCAGACCAGAGTTCAGACAAGGTCTCCTCGGCAACTCCAACATTAATCTGTGGTACATTGCACTTACCATGAGGGTCTCACAATGACCTTGCTGTCTACCAAATCTGCCTGGTGGCACAAACTTTAGAGAATTCTAAATTAACACCTCCAAGGCCATACAATTTTGAGTGACTTTAAAAGGCAACAGAATTGGAAATCTTGAATTTCTTGTCTAGATATCCAGTCTCATGGACTAAACAACTTCTAGATTTTTGACCTTTCCATCAGGAGATGGCCACTATTGGGCTAGCTAAAAAAATAGCTTGTAAGCAACATTAATAAACTCCTATCAGTTTATTGTTTTAAAGAAATCTGACTAAAACACTCACCTTCCCATAGATTGTCCCCAAAACTCCATGCATCGGTCCTCTTTACTGCCTACGCTCTTTCATGATCAATAGCCCAAGCCACCATAGCTTCACAGCATGCCCCAGGCATCAAGCTAGCTCTACCAAGTTAACATATGGCTCTGGTCTCAGGGGCCAAAGAAGAGCTATCAAGTTAAGATCTGTAGAATGTAGAATGTTGTAAGCAGGGGATATATATATATATATATATATATATATATATATATATATATATATATATATATATATATATATACTGCTTTTGCTTTGGAGGAGTTGGAGGGAGAAGAAGACTGCAGAATCCTATCATTTTCTGGCCACTGAAGATCCTATAAGGCTATGTCTGAGTTTACAACAGGACAGTTTACGAAGCCAACAGTGGCTCACTCCACAGGGAACATTCCAAGAATCCTTTCCATAGCCCCTTGTACCTCCAGCTTCATGGGGAAGGTGTACCTCATATGATCACTGAGAGCCAGCAACACCTGTGGGTAGTTTGTAGTAACAGGAGTGAGTTGAAGAGATGGCTCAGTCGTTAAGAGCACTGAGTGCTCTCCTGGAGGTCCTGAGTTCAAATCCCAACAACTATATGGTGGCTCACAACCATCTGTAATGAGATCTGATGCCCTCTTTTGGTATGTCTGAAGACAACTACAGCATACTTATAAATAATAAGTAAATAAATCTTTAAAAAATTTGGAATATTAACTCTGTCATGTGTGTGGGTTGATCAACTTTATTTTATTTGACTGTGGAATTCAGTACACCCCAGGGATGAGAAGAGATTCTGTCTCTGTTGCCAGTTCCAATGTTGACATCAAAGCAGCATTCAACCTGAGTAGCAGTCCCTTAGTTGGTACAGGTGTTGTTGAGTTTAGCTCGTAAGGATAATTCCTGTTACCCCCCGTAATAGGCATGTGTAAGCAGTACAATAACTTTGTGTAGCTCAGTCAATATTCAAAGTGACATAATGAGTTTTTAAACTAGAAGGATTATATTACAAAAGCATGTGAAATATCTTCATGTGTTTGTAATAAACATTAAAGCAATTTCTCTTTGGTACTATTAGCCAGGGGCTACCTTGAAGGGGTGTGTCAATGTTGCTCCTTTGGGTGACAGCATACTGTCGTTACCCCTTCCTGAGAATAAACTGAGTCAGAGCCACTTGGCAGCCTGGGCAATTCCTTCTCAGCTCCCGGTCCTCTCCCTGAGTCCCTGCTCCCTGTGCAAGGTGTCACTGTCTCTGCCTTGCTATCACTGAGTATGCCTCGGAGTGAGAACTTTACCCATCTCACACACCCCCCTTTGGAAAACTGAGAACAGATTGTAGATTCTAGCTTCCCCTGAAGTTAGGAGGGCACGGAGAGGTATCTGATTAGGTATAAATGCTCCTGTTTATCAGGATGAACTGTAAAGGAACAGGGTGCTCTGATGGACTCTATACACATTCATCCAAACATGGCGAATACACTCATCTTTTATTTGTCTGTTACAAGTCAATAAAGCTGGAGTAAAGGAGGAGGAAGAGGAGGAAAAAGAAGATGAGGAAGAGGAAGAAGAAAAAGAGGAAGAGGAATAATAGGAGTAAAACAGGCTCTAAGTCCTTGTTATGACAGCAGTCTTGCAATAGGGTTTTGGGAGATGCCTTCATGTTTCTGCTTGCTTCTGGGTAGCCTGTCATTGATTAAACAAATAAACCAAACCAAACCAAACCAAACCCAACCCAGCCCCACAAATGTTAACAACATAAACATTCTGAACCATTGCTGAGTGATCCAAATGGCCTTCAGTGATTTTGAAATAGCACTTTTACAAATCCCAATTTTTTTCTTCCCTGTATTTGGTTGACTTGGGTTTACTCATTTGGACTAAAGAGATTTTATGAAATTGGTTGTTTATGCTCTGTATGCCAGGGATCAAAGGATGTATGTCAGGCCAGCAGGCTCACTTCAGGGCAGCTCCTTGTCTGTAAGCACTTTGTCCCCACAGTTGACAGAGCACCCCTTCTGTTCAGAGAATGATGTCCCTGCGGCAGAGAGCAGTAGATGTAATAAAGACCAATCTCTGCATTGGCAGAAGCTACATTTCAGTCGGAGAAGCAGATAATAAGCAAATGATCTGCTTGTCAGGTGGAGACAGGGCTGTGGAGAAACAGAGCAGATTCATAGCCTTTGAGGATGTGTGTGGAGTGCGGTTTCAAACTGAAGGCAAAGGTGACATTCAGCAAAAGTTAATGGAGGAAAAAGTCTGACTCTCGAGTCTACTTAGGGGAGAATTTGCTAGTGTGGGGAAATTATTTCTGCTGGTCATTATTTCTGCAGATATTTAGTTGGATTATGCTTCGCTTATTCTAGAAATATCTATGGGTTTAACACTTCTAGGTATTGGGGAAGGAAGAAGATTAGGGGATAAGATAAGAAACTCCAAGGCCATGTCACATGGGCTTCTTTTTTTTCTTTCTTCCTTTTTTTTAAAGGCTTGTTTATTTATTACTATATGTAAATACGCTATAGCTGCCTTCAGACACACCAGAAGAGGGCATCAGATCTCATTACAGATGGTTATGAGCCACCATGTGGTTGCTGGGATTTGAACTCAGGACCTCTGGAAGAGCAGTCAGTGCTCTTAACGACTGAACCATCTCTCCAGCACCCTCCCCCCAAAATGGGCTTTCAAAAGCTGTTGTTAGTGGGCTAGGGAGGTGGGCCAGTCAGTAAAGTGTCTGTTGCAAAATCATAAGGACATAAATTCAGATCCCTAGCACCCACATAGAAATCCAGGCACTGCCAAAGCTGAACGGGGGAGGCAGAAGAAAGAAGGATCTTAGGTGCTCACTGCCTGGCTAGTCTTTAGTTAGTGAGCTGTAAGTGACCCTGTCTCAAATAAACAAGAAGGAGAGAAGTGACTGAAGAAGCCAACAGATGTGGATCTCTGACCTTCACTCATGCACACCACACACAGATGCACAATATGCGTATGCACACATGTACACACATATACATACACAATAGAACACCTTTGTCAAGATAGGGGATTTTTTTTCCCTAAAATGAACTTAGGAAGCTCTTAAAGGTTTAAATAACACAGTATGGAACGTTTATAAAGAGACAGATGTGGATTTCAGTACACACGTGTCTCTGAATCAGAATCAGCCCAGGGTTCTGTTAGAAGGGCACATTCCCAAACTCTGCCTCAGGCCCCATGATTCAGACAGAGCAGTCTGGATTTCAGCACACCCTCCTGGGATGAGATGAATTACAGCACCCTGGTTAAATCTGAATTTCAGATGACAGTAATTTTTCTTTTAAAGAAGATCTCATGTAATATTGAGTGATCATTAAAATTATTTGTTTGTCTGAAATTCAAATCGAGCCAGGCAGCTTTGTCGTTAGCCTGGTCACCCCACTACCAGCTGATGCCACTGAGAAGCACAGTCCTAGAAGATGCTAGGGTTTGACCTCGGTGCCTTTACCTGGCCAGAGAAATCACTCTGGCTCCTACCACATTGATTAGTGATGGCTGTCAGCTGTCCCTTCTCTACACAACAGTCCAGAAACAAGCAGGATCACCATGACTCTATACCCAGTGACTGACAATTAAGAAGGGCAGGACCTCTTGTCTTGGTGAGGCTGACACCTAGAAACCCTCCCTATCACATGTGGATAAAGTCAAGGTGTTTCTGACCTTCTTCCTCTGATATCTTCACTTCTGGAAAGAGCTCTTCAATACATCAAATGACCCAACATCTCCCAGGAGCTGTTTCTAGGCAACGTACTCTGAGGCAGATAGATGTTCTTTGTGCTATGGAGGACAGATCATTGAGGCAGGCATACAAATTGGCATTTGACTGGAAAAAAACCCAGTGCTTTGGCTGGGGTGGTGGTGGAAGAGATGATGAGTTTGAGAGAGCTCTGAGGACCAGTGCACTTAACTTTAGCAGTAAGTTTGGGTGAGATGCAAGAGAAATTATCAAGGAAAACTCCAGGGCTTTGCCATGGGAAATAAGCAGCTTTCTTTGGGAAGGAGCTGCTCTGGCTTTTGTACGTAAGTTGCAGCTGCCTTGCAGTGGTCCAGGTAGATGTGTTGGGGATCAGGTGTTTACTCCACCCTGGGGCTCTAGATCAACTCAGGGGCTTTTAGCATGAAAGGAGCAATTTACAAGTCATCAGGGATCATAATCACCCTGGATGGCACAGAGAGAAGTCTGAGGTCTCCTTGCTCCTTATCAAGACCCAAAGGCTAAAGAGAAACTAAAGGAGACAGGAGGAGCCAACAGCCATACAGAGGTGTCATAGCTGAAGCCATCTTTGTAATGACAGGAAACATTTATGGAGACAACATATGCAAAGTCCATAAATGTCATTTCACACATCAGCATGTCCCCTCACTCATATGTAGCCATACAAAACAACAGACAGACACAGGCACCATCTCTAAATACTGATGACTGCAACTGTGAGTGTCCCCATGGGAGTGGGAGAAGGATAATAGGTTGAGTCTGAAGAGAACAGCTGAAAGAAAAGAAGGGCTGCTGAAACCCTTCTGACTGACTGATGTCCTGTGACATTGTTAGAGAGGAACCCCTGTGCAACCTTTAGCCCATGGACCACACAACCCAGAATACATCCCCACACAAATTCATACGCTTACTTAAAACATTATGAACATTTCCTTGTAACTTGACCATACATTTCTGAAGCACAGACTTTATAAATAACGATGTCCCACCAGGAAGTCAAAACATCAGACAGTTTGCCAGCTTTAATCCACTAAGTCTGAGTTACGTAATTTCTTAGTTTCTACTCAGTCTCTCCCCTGCAGGGGATGGGTGGGGAATGTCGAGGTAAGAGCACCGAAGGAGCCACACCTCCCTGGTACAGGGTGGGTGCTGGGCTCTATGCAGGGTGGAGGATAGATGGAGCCTTTTTCTTTCAAGCTGGGACTTCTACACCTGAGGATGGGAAGTGATCTTTGTGTTGTCTAGAACCTGCATGGTCTATTTGGTGCATGATGCTTTCTTCTTTCAGCAGGGAAGGAGAATACATCTTCCTATTGTCTCGGGGGGGGGGGGGGCTATGTGTTTTCAGTGGGCACCCTTTGGTGGCTGTTTGGCTATTCCCCGAGGTCACAGAAAACTGCTTCTGTATCCGGAATTGAAAAGATGAACTGTTAGCCTATGAATAATTTATGCTTGGTAAAGTGGTCAGAATGCTAATTGTCACCAGTTTCTGAGGACTATCTGCAAAGGTAGCGTGAGAGGATGTCAACATCATCAGCATATCCTCCTTGAGTTTTCTGTATTTCCAGAACACAGAACAACAGGACTGGGCTGAGAGTCAGCCTGTTTTCTCACCTTCTGTGAGGACATCAGAGAAGGACCTGGATGGAGGCAGGGGAGGAAGGAAGAGGGGGCAGCTCTAATCTCAGCCTTCAAGACTCTATACCAGTCCTATGGGTACTGGTATGACTTGAGCCAGGTTTTGCATATGCACAGAAGGAGCTGAGTGGGGACCATGCTCCCCTGGTCTTTCCTCAATGGAGAACTAACTTTGAAAGGTGTTGCTAGTCCTCTGCTCTCTATCCTTATTTGGGGTTGGTAGTCCTTGTCAGGCATGTTCCAGTTCCCTGCAATCTAACTGCTTGAATTGACAACCAAGCATGATGGAAAGGCAGAGCCAGACTCCTGTAGGTGTGGCCTATTCCTTAGGCCCATCCTACAGGCCTGAATGAAGCTTTCTGGATCTACACTGAAGTCTCTTTCTACCTAATTTCCTCCCCTCCTTCTTTTCATAGGTGACTGGCCTGAAAGCCTGCCACACCTATGAGTGCTCCCCACCCCCTCAGATTTCTCATAGACATTTTCCCCAACTAACCTTAATCATGATGAATTTCTTTTAGCATCTGCTTCTTAAAGGACCCTGGACAGTCACACCCACACATGGGAATGCACATATTTCTTCATCAGTAGACAAGCCCACGAGTTCTCACACTCTCAATACACCCACACCAGCAGCACACAGATCAAGAGAGAAACATTGCAAGTGCTAGAAAAGTCCCCCCTGCTCCTTTACAGCCTCCTCCCACAGAAGGTGACTAACCACCGCCACAATCCCAACTCTTGACAGCCCACTGAGGCGGAAGAAGGATGCCACGAAGATAGAAAATGAGAACACACACACACACACACACACACACACACACACACACACACACACACTTCTCAGCACCTGCAGAACAAAGCCAGTAATCTAACCATTCTCTATGATAGAGTAGCTAGAACTACTGTCCTTATAGCCACAATCTGTAAACAAAATTTTGAAGTCCCATGATGAACTTCAAGAGCTTTCTTATCAGTGATGAATTGTAGGACTGTGAAAGGTAGCTTGGTCCCCAGTTGAGCTAGGGCTTGAAGCCTGGGAAACCCTAAAGAGATGATAGGCAATTTGCCCGATTCCTGGGCACCACATCCCTGTCACTAGCCACAGCCCCCCCCATAGATTTGTAGCTATCAGTCATGTAAGATCAACACCCCAAACCCCTCCACTTGTAGAAGACTCAACCTGTGGTCACATAGGGTCAAGACAGATCTCCATTTTAATGAGGCACCAAAAGGCCTGGAAGACTTAGCCAATCAGTTTTCCTTCCCAGACACTCCTCCCGGAGAAGGGTATTTAATCTCAAGCCCACCCTGAGAAATGGAGTATGGTTTTACTCATCCACTTTCAGCCATGACAATAAATGCCTTAAAACCATGGACTGTTTCTTTTCATCGGGATCTGGTGTAGGGAATCATGGAGAAGGCTTTTGCTGATAGAGCTGCTGTCTAATCTCTCGTAGAAGGTCTCTCTGCACTCCCAGCCACAGCTGCCACCAAGCCCAAGCCTGCCACCGTCAAGCCAAGGACTACCCCTATGCAACCAGCCGGAGCTCCCCCTTCACTGACCCCCTAACCCCACTCTGACCCCAGCTCCTGGCTAGAACCAGCCTGGGTCGGGGCATTCTGTTCTCAGCCCTTCTGTGGCTTCCAGCAGTGCCTGGATGTCTGAGAGCCTGAGAACTAGATGGCCCCAGCATCATCGCAGGCCTAGGGACCCCTGAGCCAGCTCCAGTTGTCCAACAACTCAGACTGGGCTTTCCTACCCCTGAAGCGGTGTCCCAGGGCTTCCCTATGGCCCTACACCTGCCTGGTAACAGCGTGGGGGTAAGCTCCCAGGAGCCGTGCCCTGTAATGGAGCAGACATGGGACCCCATAACCCTACAGTGAATCCTTTGACCAGTGTTAACTGTCAGGAGAGCCTCTTAGATTTTTGTTTTTCATAACAATGGGGATCTGTTGTAGTTTGAATGAGAAATACTCACCACAAGTTTGTGTGTTTGAACACTTAGTCCCGGGTTGATGGTGCTTTGGGGGGAAAGTTATGGATCTTTTAGGAGATCCATAGGAGGTGATTCATCACTTGATGAATCACCCATTGCCAAGGCAATGACTTCGCTTGCAATTTTCCAACAGTCTCTAGGTGATACTGTCCTTTTGGGCCAAAGTAATTCCTTTTGTGGCTCGTTTTGCAGTGTTGCATTATGGAAACCACTGGACATGTAATAGAAGAGCTCTCCATCCCACCAATACTGCTAACTGAGTGCACAGTAGATCTAGGAAATACCTGGCCCTCCTCCCCGTGTGTCCTGCCTTGAGGGCTGAATTTGGACACCAGCAGTGCTCTTCTCTGGGTGGGTTCTATAGCCTGACATTCTCTTAGGCTCCATGGCATCTCTTAAGAGCCTGTGAGTGGCTAGAGTTGCGGACCGGAGCTGCGGCCCTTGCAATATCCCTTGCTTATTTCCAGGTTGCTCTTTTGTTTGGGGACCTCCTCCATTCTTCATGTCACTTTGGAGTTTTGGCTCTCGGCTTGCGGCAAAGAGGAAAAAACATACCCTTAAAAAGGCCAGTGTCAGGGGAACTAGTTTGAGGGTGGTAACTGTGTCTGTGGCTGGGGATAAATGGCATATTTAGTACAATCGATGACAAAGTTATAGATCTCATTATTTCATACTTTGGATCCACAGTACTTGCTCAGAGGCTCCAGAACATGAATAATGAGCCTTTTACAGTGTCAGGGTCTAACCTTTCCTTGGCAAATGAGATTGAATAAAGAATATTAGGAATGTTAAAAGACAAAACAGAGGAGTTTTTGTCATGAGGTGGTGACCCAGAGAAGGGATAAACTTGTCACCTTTCTTGGTCTTACCGACTGCTGGGTTGCTAGAAAGTTCTTTCCACCAAGGGCTTGCTTAACTCCAACAATTGCTTCTAGCCATACATCCTTCCTTTTTAACATAGACTGTGGCCTTGATCGTGGACAAGTGATAGAAAGTCGCCCAGCTCAGACTCTCTCTTGGTAAGGTCCAACCAGCAAGATTCCTACAGCCCTATCATTCCTGTTTGGAATTTCTCTAAGCATGTACTCTGGATATGAAATTTCGACATCACCTTTCTTTGGAAAATAGAAAATGGAGTAACAAGACAACTTCTCTGGCTCATTATTTGAAAAATGAAGGGTTGGGAAGATTGATGTGTTTGCTTAGAAGAAAAACAAGCTCGGAGGTAAGGTCTGTAGCATACCCGTTATGAAATTGTGGTTTCGATCACGAGGAAGAAGTTCTGCACTCCTGGGGTTGCTGCCTGACAGGAAAATATAGGTTATTTATAGTCCTTGCCAGGCTAGGGAAAGGAGAGGGATGGAGGGATGGAGGGAAGGAGGGAGAGAAGAGAGAGATTCTGCCAGCAGTGTGTGCATCGCTGCTCCTCCCCCACTCCCTGTCTGTACTAGTCACATTGTCCTCTCACCTTGCCACCTGGGTCACCCTGCTCCCATCCCCCACCCTGGATGCCTCTGACTGTCCATTGTTATAGTTAGACGCTGCTTTGTCCTGTTAGCTCACATTCTTCCTGTTTAGGCTAAGGGAGTGCTATCTTTTGTCAACCTCCAACTCCCAGAACAAGTTACAGAATTCAGAGGGAGTCAGATGGCAGCGGAGACTGCAGAGATGCATAAACAGGTGTAGACTCAGCCAGTATTTACCACATCTGTACAAGGTACTCTCCTACTGACAGAGCTTTCCAATATTCTCTCCAAATATACATATAAATAAAATAAAACAAAACAAGTAAATACATGTACTACCTGGTAAGAGCCATGTGATACACGATGCTGCCGCACCTGACCTAAGATGAAGACCACTCCTTGCACCCATTCACCCATCTGTGAGTGTCTCTTGTTGGAAAGAGGCCCTTGTAGATATAGCTGAGTTAAGGATGTTGGGATATGATCATCCTGGGTTACCTGATGGGTCCTCAACCAGTAACAAGTGTGCCATCACAGTGAGACAGAGTGAGATCGACACAGAGAAGGATCCGGCCAGTGGGGCCATTAAGGTTGGACTTGGGTAGCCTAGGGTTATTTGCAACCCCTGGAAGCTGGAAGAGTGGAGGAGAGCCTTCAGAGATCTCCTGGCCTTGTGAGCATTGATTCCTAACTCTGTTCTGAGAACTGTAAGAAAACCACTTCCTCTTTTCTAGCCACTCTGAAAGGACAGCAGCCCTAGCCACTGATCCATACAGGAACTCATGACATCACGGGGGCTACCAAGAAGAACTCGTGGTACCCCTGGCACCGGATTAATTTGCAGTGAGGTCTCTTTTGCAAGTCTGACTTTCTTCCTAATGGAAACCTGCTTCTCAAGAGGTCACAGGGACAGATGAGGCCAACTCAGCCTGAGGGTGTCCACTCGTTTCTCAAGCAGAAACCTATGGCTTCATCCTAGTCTGATGAGCCTCATGAAGATATTCCTTGATGTGAACTGAGAGCTAAGAGGTTCCATGAGATGTCACTGGATCCTGTCTGAATACAGAATCTAAGCTATCCTCCTCTTAGGATGCTGGTGAAGCCCACACCAATGACTGCAAAGTGGAAAAACAAAAGAAACCTCAACCACTCATCTAAAAACTATTGTTGTAGATGTCCTGAAGGAATGGCAGGGTATTTTATATCAGGGCTACATAGGCCATGAGTTGATTAGGTTTCTAATTTTTACCCCCAAATCTTCATGATGTGAAGGAGGCTGGAGTTCATCATCTTTCTCTGCTTTTCAGATACTAGAATTTTAAGGAGCGGCTTTTGAGCTTGGCTCCTTTCATGTCACATTGAGGGACAGCATATTAAAAGAATGGGCAAATTGATCTAATTTAGTATTCTGCTGAAATAAACCATTGGAAATTAACTTAATAGTGGGTATGAATTTCTAGTATAAATTAGTAGGGGCTGGAGAGATGGCTCAGCAATCAAGAGCACTGCCTGCTCTTTCAGGGGATATAGATTTAATTCCGAGCATCAACATGGCCACTTACATGTGTCCTTCACTCCAGTTCCAGGGAACCTGGTGCCCTCTTCAGATCTCTGAGAGTATCAGCATGCACAAGATACACATATATACATGCATCCAAAACATTTGTACATATAAAATAAAAATACATATTCTTAAAAAATTAGTGGTCATTTATTTTGGAATGAGAATATGTAACAGGGCATGGAATGGCATCCTGGAAATAGCTTGTATTTCGTTCTGGCTCAGCCACTTCTCTAGTCTTACCTTGAAGTGTTCAAGCTCTGGCAAGCTTGGTGTTCCTGTTTATCCATTAGCGACTTCTCCCTAGTCCTGTTTTCAGGTTCACACAGGCAAATGTGCTTAGTTAGTAAAGGTAAGAATGTTCTTTTTAGCTTTTTTTTTTTTTTTTTTTTTCCATTTGCCAGCCTGTCGGGAGAGCTACCACAGCAGCTGTTTGCACAGGACTTATTTAATATAAAGAACTTGAGTCTAAAGTTGTTGACTTAGCAGTAGGGAGGGGGGAATGTTCAGGACCACAAAGCATTGCAGGACACCAGCATAAAGAAGAACAGGCTAGAACAATACGCATTGAAATCTATATACCAGAAAGAGGGGCATGGAAACTCCCAGAGAGGGTTTTTAGCCTTTTATTTGTTAGAAACTATGGTTTTGTTATGCTAAGACATTTCCAGAAGTCTCCTTTCTTTCTTTCTTTCTTTCTTTCTTTCTTTCTTTCTTTCTTTCTTTCTTTCTTTCTTTCTTTCTTTCTTTCTTTCTTTCTTTCTTTCTTTCCTCTCCCTTCCTTCCTTCCTTCCTTCCTTCCTTTTTTTTTTTTTTTTTTTGGTTTTTTTTCGAGACATGGTTTCTCTGTGTAGCCCTGGCTGTTCTGGAACTCACTCTGTAGACCACACTGGCCTTGAACTCAGAAATCCACCTGCCTCCCAAGTGCCGAGATTAAAGGCATGCGCCACCACTGCCCAGCATTCTTTTCATTATTATTAATTATTATTATTATTATTTTTATTATTATTATTATTTTAAATCTGTTAGTCTGCACAGAGGTAGGCAAGGGATGACTATTCAGAGGGCTAAAGATAGCACAAGGTAAGTTGTAACTAAGCTCTGGCCATGCAGTGTTCCAACCATTTGACAGTCTTGCAAAGGTTCAGTGGGAACTTCTCTGTGGGAACTTCCCTTCACGGCAGGAAGTCATCGTAGAGCAACAATGCTCATTGAAAATGGAGATAAGTAGAAAGTCCGTGTGGGGTGTGGGAAGGAACAGAAAGGAATCAAGACCCATCTCAAGTCTTAGCTTTGTGGTAGAGGTTCCTGTTGGCATTGCTGAATGTAGAGCCCGGGAGAGCCAATAATCCCCTGCAGGAAGGCGGTCTGCAGGTCTGCAGTTTTAGTCCATTTCACAGAGTGGGTGGGCAACCAAGGCATAGTCATCTAACCATTGGTACACTGTCACCTTTCTAAGACCTGCAAGGGCCTTGTGAAGGAGCTGCTTCTGTCTTCATTCTGGGTCATGAAGAGTAGCTGGGCAACTTCAGACCTCTGGAGTCCAGTGAAGGTGTTTCAGACCCCAGGATTGGAATCTACTTCTGCTTGACTTTGTAAAAGTCTCTCAGGGTTAGCTTGTGACTCATTTTACTTCATATTCCACTGTACTGTTCGATAAATATTTATCACTCTCCTGATGTCAGGCACTATTACTTGGAAATGGGAATATAGTAGTGAATAATTCATTATCTATCTCCCGATGGAATTTATGGCCCCTGTGAAGCATTACGAACACACACACACACACACACACACATTGCTAATGGGACACATCTTACAATGCTAATGAATTTAATGCCATTTTCCATCTGTAAGTAGCATAGAATGCTGCAGTATTTTACAAGTGAGGGAAAGAGGGCAAGGCACCTTGGGATAAAATATTAGCAGACGCTGACTTTGCTGCTATCCATCCCGTTGCTTTACTCTGGTTTCTCTGGGTTGTTAAACAGTTGCCTTGCACAGAGCTGTCTTGTCTTTGTTTCCTTCTGTGACTTCCGTGGGCCTAAGTCTTATTCTCTTGAGTTTTACTTTTTAAATGTTGTCATCATAGCCATTGCCTTATATGAAAGAGTCACTGAGCATTCTTTGTGAGTCTGTGAGAGGCAGACTGAATTTAATTATTAAGTTGTATCCCTTCTGTTTAATCTTTTATATTAAAATACCCAGTGCAATTATGAATTGCAAATTTTCTTCAATTTTTAATCAACTTACTGAAATTTGGCACAATATATTGTGCTTGATGTAAACATAGTCCTATATGTGATTTATTTTGAGTGAAACACACACACACACACACACACACACACACACACACACACATATATCTTTTAGTCAGTTTCATCTTTTTATTCTGTTAATGTTTTTCTTTCAGTATTTTGGTTGATATTTATTGCTAGAACAGCTTTCTTATGTTGCATGGCTATACAGTTGCTTTCTGTATTCATTGTCCAGTTATATTTCTTGAATTAGCAGTTAGCTGAGCTGAAAACAATGTTCCTATTACCAAATGCCACTATGTACACAAATGCATTCAGCTTTCATAGCTCTGTAGAAGAGATGGTTTGTCATCTACAAAAACAAAACAAAATAAAAACAAAACAAAACAAAATAAAAACAAAACAAAACCCCCCAAAACCCCAAAACAAACAAACAAAAAATCAAAACCAAACCAAAACGAAGACACCCCCCCAAAAAAAAACAAAAACAAAAAAGTGGGGCCCCAGATCATGGGAATAATGCTACACAGCTGGCTTGAAGATCCACGTGGTTTAGTTTCAGAGCTATGGATTCAACCAGAGCTTCCCATCACACATACACTGTAGTGTAGGTACAATATATTTTTGGGCTGACAGTAATCTCCCTTTGTCTGTTAGAAGTATTACTTTATTTCCATCTGCAACTGTGTTCTTGCTGATGGGAAATCTGTTCTCAAATGCATCTCTCCGTAGGTCATCTGTTCTCTTTGGAAGGCTTCTAGGGCTTTCTCATTTCTCTTTAGGCTATAATGTTTCTTGACACTTACGCCTATTGCTTAGAACTCCAAATACCTTCTTCTAATGGAAGAGAGCCCATGCCTTTAAAAAGAAAGTTCTTTCTTCTGGAACATGCTTGCTTATTATCTCCTTTGTCAACAGTCATTTATTTCCTTCTTCTGGCACTTTCATTACCTCCATTATGATGGAGGTCCCCTGTCTCACCTTTGTGATTCTTACCAGGTATTGCATTTTCTCCCTCATTTTTGTTATCACCCCGCACTGAGTCTGATGTGATTTCATCATTGCCACCTTCCCACGCACCATCTCTTCTGCCTACTCTAGTCAAGTGTGTGCTCAGAGGGGTGAAATCAGATGGCGGCGGAGGAGACCCCTGCCCTCCTACGTACACCTTAGCACCACTGCCAGCGTCTATATCATGGACTCAACCCTAGTGTCACCATTTATTACATTTCTCATTGCTGTGACCAGCTATGTGACTCGAAGCAACTTAAGGAAGGGAGGGCTTATTTCAGCTCATGCTGTAAGGGCACAGCCCATCTTGGTAGGGAAAGGCACTATGGTAGAAGTGTGTTGGCAGAACTGTGAGGCTGCCCAGGTCTGGGTGGATTAGAAGGCAGAATGCAGACAAGAAGAAAGGTCAGATTGCAAACATCAAGGTCTACCCCCAGGAATCCATCCCTCGTCCCTGTCCAGGCTCTATGTCCCGTGGGGTCTACTACCTTTCAGACAGCAGCAGCAGCTGGGGACCAACTGTTCAAGCACAGCCTGTGGAGGACACCTTGCATTCAAATCATAACCAATGTCCCCTGTGAATAAATGGATGAAAATGACATTACACACACACACACACACACACACACACACACACACACACACAGCTAATATTCAGCCCTAACATATGAAAAACTATCATCTATGATAACCTTATGTGAATCATTACAGTAAGTGGAATAAGTCGGGTGCAGGACAGCAAGCGCCCCAGGATCCTACTTACCAAGTGATGGATAGAACTGATCTCATAGCAGCTGAGAATATAAGGTGGTTTCAAGAGTCTCAGGAGGGGTAGGGGCAGGAGTGATGAGGATAGGCAGGTCAGTGGACAGGAAAAAATACATTGTGGTGCTGCAGAGCTGTAGATAATGGTGAATTAATTAACAACTATTGTCAGTTGGAGATTTAAAAAAAAAGTATAGTTTATTATAGCACGATTAAAAAACCCTTATATAAAAATACAAACTATGAGCCACAGCTCTCACCTGCTTAACATGTGCTTGTCAATACTTCCCTGTTTTATATTCAGGGACAAGCTTGATTGCCACAGGCCCTCTGGGTCCTCTGCCTTCGTGGGTCGAGTTCTCTTGAGGAAGTGGGCAAAGATTCGGCGAGTGACAAACAGACACGACACACAAGGGAGTGTGTAATATCTGAGTGTAATGTGTCAAATTGAGCATCAGACTTTTATACATAGGAAAGTTAGGTGACACACTGGCAGGATACAATGAGGTTACTAAAGGTTACTAGATTCTTAAAACAAAGGAATGCAGACACAGAAAGGACTGGCAGGAACCAACTGGGATAAAATTCAATGTTAAACAACTGGGATCAAAACGTCGAGGTGGATTCCAGGTGAATTAGAATCTTCGGGATCAAGGATAACATCTGATAACATATCAGGTGAAAGGGGAATCTGTTAACATCATGAACATAGACCCACATTGGGTCAATCGATATCAAGATTCATAGATCAGACCAAGGAGGAGTTTGGCGTTTGAAGGAATAAGGATCTATCACGACTTAAGGAGACATCCGCAGTGACTTAGCTATTCATGCTCAAGGTTGGATCAAGGACTGCCTAGAATCTAACTTAGCTATGTTAAAATATGAATCC
This sequence comes from Mus minutoides, assembly GCA_902729485.2. Classification (NCBI taxonomy): domain Eukaryota; kingdom Metazoa; phylum Chordata; class Mammalia; order Rodentia; family Muridae; genus Mus; species Mus minutoides. The sequence goes on along the minus strand of LR749511.1, from coordinate 977,436 downwards.
TTAGAAGCACTTATAATGAAGCAATATTAGGGGAAAGCACACAGTTCTGTTTACCAACTAATGCAAGGACATTGGAGGATTCTTTGTACAGGATGCCACAATTCCAGGAGACTAAAGTCCCAGGCTTTTTTGCCCTGGGACCGTGCCTAGACTTTTCAGTCTGTCACGCGGGTTGCTACTGGAGTGGATGTAGCACTTGATGATCACCACAGTTTAATTTGAGGACACTTTTATTATTCCTGTTTCACCCATACTCTCCATCCCCGGTTTCTGCCAATTTATTTGTTTATTTTTTTTTGTCTTGTCGATGGATTCACCTGTTCTGGACATTTTGTACAGGGAGCCATGTAACCTTTTGTGCCTGGTTTTTCTCATTTCGCATAATGTTTTCAAGGTCTGTCTCTATTGTAGCCTGGTGTTAAGTCAGTCCATCGTAGGCTTGTTCTATGTGCCGCTTTCCCATCTCTGACAGGTAGGTTATTCACACTTGGGGATACCATCAGTAAAATTTATGTGAACACTCATGTGCAAAATGTTTGCATGGACACATGCTGTTTAACTTTCTGAGTTCTCCAGTGTGTGTGTACTAATTTACAGTCCCATCATTACTACATGCGGTTGGGGGATCACTCCCATAGTCTTGGCTGGTACATTTTTTACTGTCTGTTGTCTTGATTCTAGCTGTGTGGGGGGTACAAACAGTGTCTTTTTCTTTGTCATCATATTTCATTTAGTTATTGGCTCCTTTAGAAAATGTCAATTTCCCATTACCTTTTTTTGTTATAGCAACAATCAAGATGATGATAATGATTGGTGTGTGTGTGTGTGTGTGTGTGTGTGTGTGTGTGTATGCATGTGCCTGCCCATACTGAGGCATATATGTGAAAGTCAGAAGATGACAACTTTGGGGACTTGGTGGTTCTTTCTTCAATTTTTATGTGAGTTCGAGAGATCAAGCTTAGGCTGGCAAACTTAGGTGCAGCAATCACCTTTATTTGCTTAGCCATCGTGACAGGCCCAAACAGCTATTTTTAATATGCGTATTTTAGAAGAGCCCCATTTCTGATAATATGGATTGGAATTTTTCCAATTTCTCTGAGGTTTCGTGTTCTTGGTGACAGCATTTTAATATAGAAAATTTCAAAAATTGTTAACACGTTTAAATGAATTTTAGAATCTTTGTATGAAGACAGGTGGGGTTTTGAAAAGGACTGAGCAGAATCTGAGCATTCCTATGGGTGTCACTGTCATTTAACAATATCAAATCTGCTGGTCTGTGGACACACAGCCTAATGGTTATTATTATTATTATTATTATTATTATTATTATTATTATTATTATTTTGTTTTTGTTTTTTGAGACAGGGTTTCTCTGTGTAGACCAGGCTGGCCTCGAACTTAGAAATCCGCCTGCCTCTGCCTCCCGTGCTCCACCACACCCGTTTAGCCTAATGGTTATTTAAGTCTTCCTTCTGCTAATACAAGGTTGAGTTTCTCTGTGAATGGACACTACACCTCTTGTGTTGAACATACTAATTTACTCCTCCCAGTGCTAATATGAATGTTCTTTCTTTGTTTGTGGACCATTCCTGGTAGTGCATAGAACAATAATTGTCTTGTATGTTGATCTCATTTCTACAGCATATATGAACTTAGTTTTCATTCTTAACTGTTTGTGATTCTGTCATGTTTTGTATTTCTACATGTCATCTGCAGACAGAAATAGTTATACCTGTTCCACTTCATTACTTCTTTTATTACATTGTCCCTAGGCTGAAACTTCATTAAAATGTTGACTAGCGGTGGCAATGGCAGACATTTATGTTCTATGCTTGATCCAAAGGGGCAAATCAGCATTTACTGTCAAGTGCGATGGTAGTTGTGGGGATTTTTTCAGGATGGACTCCATCAGTTTGGGAAATCCTGGTGTTAGTGTGCTGTTTTAAAATGATTGATTGATGATTGATTAAAAATCTATGAGCCTCGTGCATGCCAAGTAGGTGCTCTGCCTTTTGAGCTCATACCCAGTCTGGTTGTATTTCTTTTCTAATATTGTGAAATGATGTTCGGTGTTACCATTAGCATCATGGCCTTCTGATATTTTCCAGGAAACAATTTCATCCACAGAGGCTTAAAGCTTTTGATTACATGCTGGGAGCAGCCAGTCAATACTGAATGATCAAACAATCAGATACAAGACTGGAACTTGGGAATTCTAGAGAAGATTGGCGACTCTGACCTGCTTGCTCGGACCCCCTTTTCCTTGGGGTTCTGGTTATTTCTCTGAGTCAAGGAAAACCCTTCTCCTTTTACCATTTGGACATGAGACATTCCTTGGCTCTTGTTTCTGATAGATCTTAGATCTAAAATCACCCTACCTGGTCTCATTTGTACTAAAGGTTATTAAATGTTCTGCATTTCTTTGCCCTAGACTGGAGTAGCCATGGGAAGTTTGCACACAGATGGAGAGTGGTCATGTTGCTAGTGGTCATGCAGTACAGAAGGTCTCATGATAAGGTTCTTGGACCACCAGCAATCCATTTTGATGTGCTAGACAAATTGTGAAGTATGTCTCCCCCTAGACCTACTCTCTCTATTAACACAATGGGCTGTAAGGAAAGAGGTTTATTTTGGCTCGTGGCTCTGATCTCACACTGAACAACTGTGTTTGATGATGGTGTTTTGCTGATGGAGAACCAACCTGGCATAAAGAATAATGCATTGAGTTAGAGAACATGCCCGTAACATAGCCAACCTTACTTCCACAGCAGACTCACCCTCCAATAACACATCAGGTTAATGATCTACTAATTTATTAATGACATGAGTGGATTAATACACTCATGAGGGAGGTCCAAACTAGAGTAGGAGAACATAGGGCTTCCTGTTTACCCTGCAGTGCTCTGTGTACATGGTAGTATGGGAAGCCATATTGGGAGCCTTACTCATACACATCACAAATTGAAGCAAAGACCCTAGCTTTCATTTCTATACATTTCTGAGGAGCCAGAACTTCCTGGATCTAAGCAGGTACCGCTCAGGTATGTTAAAGTTTGAGAAAATGGCATGAGTATAGGGCACTGGGTGAGGCTGTTCAAACCAAGGGCTTTAAGCCATGGGAGGTGGAACCGGAGGGCCGAAGAGCAGTGAACAACAATGGGGAGGAACAGCAGAGGATGACTCTAGTTTTGAACAGGGGTACTTGCTCATGTCATGTATACACTGGGGAGAATGAGAGCAGGAGATACAGGCTTGGAGGGGAAAGAGATGGAGTGCACATCAGAATCACCATATATTTTGGAGTCAGGGGACCTTGCTATAAATCCATAAAGAACATTTTCAAGCTCTGTGAATTTTCAGGTAGTCACTTTGCATTCTCCAGGCCCCAGGTACTATGGCTGTAAGAAAAGACAGTTGGTAGTAGTTATCTACAATAACAAAACAGCAGCATACACCACGAATTGCAGCTGGAGATGTGGTGCTCAGCCTAAAATATACACTACAAAACAGCAGGGCAGGTTCTTTCAAGTCTTTCTGTCAGAAAGAACAGAAGTTCCTTGGCTGGTATTTATTATTTGGGAAACCTTGATGTTACTTTAATTTCCTTGGTTGTTAAAGAGGATGAAACTAGGACTGATGTACATGTTCATAATCTTATAAGCAGAGGATTAGGAGTTCAAGGTTAGCTACATGAGCCCTTATCTCAAATAAATAAACAAATAAATAAAATAAATTGAAGAGGACTATTCATCCTCAAGATAATAAGGGAGTAGAACTGGCCCCTACAGGGGTCTGTGGTTTAAATATAGCCCATTAGGAATTGAGTTCAAAGCATTTTAATTCTTACTAATCAATGATTGCCATAAGAATAAAAATGAGGCACCCATATTCCCACCACTTAGCTCAGAGCTAATAGATATTTAGATGCTAATAGATGTTTAGAGAGTTCTAATTCCTCTCATGATTACTGAAAATAATATTGATGGTGTGTTGCTTGACTTCAAGTTTAACTATGCAAGTTTCCAATGCCCATGCCTTTATAAGGGGAGCAGGGTGTAAGTTTGAGTCAGTGGACACTACATTGCTGGTTTTCTGTGAGTGTCAAGACTGGCTCAGTACACATAGAAACTGCCTTAGAGCTTCATCTGGGGCCTGTATAAAGTGTGTATATCTTTCCTCTTTAGAAGAGAATGATTTGGGGCCTCTTAAAGTGAATTCAATAATGTGGATACAGGGTATTGAGTATTTTAAGGGACTCCAAAGAAAGATCCTCAGTTAATTATGGTTAGTCCCAATGGGCACAAGAAGTGAGTATAGTTGAGCCCTGTCCCAAGATCAGCATTAATGTTGCAGAAGTTGCTTTTCTGCAAGTCTCTCAGCTGAGAACTTATACATACCATTCAGCATTATCACTTGAGATCCCATGCCCCTCTCTTTACCACCTATATACTCCCAATGGGATCCAAGGTAGAGCCCCTGGCTTGCTCTCTGGTGATATTCTGCCCTGAGCACTCATTTAAGCAGGTTGTGAAGCTGTTCCTTCAAATCTTCAAGAGCAACGTGGAACTGCAGCTACTGTCCATGTTCTTCTTCTGACTTCTCATGCAAAGAGAGCAGACAATGAGACTTCATAGGTTCTCCACACCCTGCCTTCCAGTTTCTCCTCTCTTGTCTGCAGGTGGTGGCAGCCTTTACTCTATTCGCTATCTATGGTATCTCGGCACTCAAAGGACTACCAGCATAAAGGGGAAGAAAGTGTTCCCCAACAGAGTGCTAATGGGGATATCAACCACATTCTATGAGAGACCCTGAGCAAAAAGAGAAAGATGAAGAGAGAGACACAAAGAGAGAGATAGAGAGACATACATAGAGACACAGAGAGACAGAGACAGAAACAGAAATAGTGAAAGAGAGACAGACGACAGACACACAGAAAGAGTGACAGAGAGATAGAGATAGACACAGAGTAAGACAGAGAAGAACATAAAGTTTGGTGGGGAGGGAGGAGAATCTAGGAAGAATCAGGGGAATGGAAATCCATGATCAAAATATATTATGTGAAAAAAAATTACTTAAAATTTGCTGCCAGCATTTTCTGCTACTTCAAGTTTCTAATGGGCCAGGTCTCCATTGCAGACCCCTGCAGGGGTCTATGTTACTTTTGAGATCAATAATGCTTTAGTCTTCTATAGTGGGGCTCCTTACAGCCCCAACATCCATTGCCAAGGTCATCAGTCTTCTTCTCACTTTCTCTCCATACCTTCTGAGGTCCAGGAATGCTAGACCTTATCAAGATTACTCACGAGGCTCAAAGGTGACCTCCTACCCTAGGATGGCTCCATTCCCAGCACTGCACTGGGGTTCACATGCTCCTCTTTGTATCCCACTGGCCTTTAGGAGATGCATAATACATTAGCTGTGGCATAGTAGAGCTGTTTATTTGCAAGGCTCCTTAGCCACCCGCGAAGCTATCTGGAAACAGGAAAGATCTTTGCTTAACTGTATGTTTTTATAGGTTTGGTTATGAAGGGCCCATTTTATTACATATATAGGCTTCCCTCAACTATATCGGCATCCTCTTTTACATTTTTTAGCTCACTTGCTCCCTGCTAAGCTCTGTAATAGAGTTTTATCATTAACAGTGGCAATGAGATACTACAGGAATGCATTCGGCTCACTCTGTGGTCTCAGCACCATTGATTCACCTCTCTTATGTGGAGTTCAGATACAGTGCATGACCATGGCTGGTGCCATACTTGACCATCTGCATGAAGGCTCCTGCAAGCTCATTTTCTGGGCCTGGATACACATTCTAAAATCCTAGATGGAAGCCTTAAACAGCCGATCTTTTCATTTGTGCAAATTTTGTTATTTGTCAGATGGAGTTGTTTAAAGGATTAAATAATAATAATAAATAGTAAAGTTCCTACCAGTCTTCTTCCTGGTCACTGTCAGTTTTTATCTATAAGATTGGGTCATGTCAGGTTCAACTGTATCTGGAATCTGTATCTGGAAAGATTTGGCAGGCATGAGTAAGCTGGATTTCTAGCTGCTGGCTTCTGTACAGCTATGCGGGAGACATGGTAGGTGATATTCCCAGGTTACAGATGCAGAACTGCATCCATCCATGCAGAGACAAATGAACCTGCCTTGAAGGGCTGTCTTGGTTGCTATATATTCTCTTAGCACACAATTATGGAGACTAGATGTGACATAGACCCTTTCTAGGATCCAAAGCTTTAACACTAGTGCTTAGGCAGGTCCAATTCATGCAAATCTCTCTCTCTCTCTCTCTCTCTCTCTCTCTCTCTCTCACACACACACACACACACACACACACACACACCATCTTCACCATAAATTTCTATTTCATTAAGGAATAAGAGAGACCATATTGAGGCTGTCATGTATCTAACGTCTTAAGCTCATTTAAGATGGAAGTGTCTTGCTTTGGGGAGTGATGTGATTTCAAGTAGCACAGACTAGGTGTTTTCATTCCCCTTTCTGTTGGAATTTTGCAACCAACCTTTTTTTTTATAGATAAGAATGATATGGATGAGCACACTTATTGGACCTATTTGGGTCTGAGATCATTTTGTGCACTTTATATGAATCAGGTTAATATCACAATGCCTCTATGAGCAGGCTATCCTGATTTTTAATATTTTATCATCCTCATCAGCGTCCCTCACCACATGGTGATCAGGGGATGACTTCTGGGAGACAGTTCTCTCCTCTACAGTGGGTTCCAGGGATAGAACTCAGTTCAGCAGGCTGTTGTGGTGGCCTGAAGAACCATCTTGCCAACCCTGAGTAATTATTTTTGTCATCCCAATTTTGCAGCTTTGGGACATGAAGCACATCATTTTTAAATGGTGTGCTCAGTGCCATCAGTGACAGAAGCAGATTTCAGATCTACACAGGCTGGTATTCTACTAAGCAATACATGTACAAACTTGCCATTTATTGGGCATTGTCTTGATACCTAGTATTTTACTAGGCACTTGACTATGTTAACTTCCACATTTTATAACAACTCAGAAAGGTAGTGTGCCAGCCATATAGATCTCAGAAACAAGACACAATTCTTAGTGTTTCAAAGAGAAGGTATTTAGTGTTGGCCAGTGGTTATGAAATTGATTAGGAGAGTGGTACATACTAGGTATGGTACATCAGCCTAGATTTGGTAACACCTGGCATCACTGTCTATTTTTTCTGAAAAGACAAAGTAAACAGTGCTATTAACTAAATTCCAGAGGCCAGAATCTCTCAGGAAAAGTAAAGAGTATTATATATCCTATGCCCTTGATAGTGTGAGTGGTTCTTTGAAACATTAAGTAAGAAAACACTAGCCACATGGAGGGAAGAGAAATATTCTGAGCTCCCCTTTTCTTCAATCTGTAGTTCCTCAGCCCCCCGGACTTCTCACTGAATGAACATGGGAAACTTTGCCTTCTGGGACTACACTTTTCAATACATGCAGAGTTCTGGGACTACACTTTTCAAGAGAGAGAGAGAGAGAGAGAGAGAGAGAGAGAGAGAGAGAGAGAGACCCTAACTCTTCACTCATCATGCCTCTAAACATTTGTCAGCTGCTGGCACAAAGTGAGGCTTCATGGTGTCTCTAAGGATATTGTTGCCATCTGGCCACTGGCCGTGGACACAGGAGAGGAATGAAAGACTGACATCAAGGAGCTGTAGGTGCTAAGTGTTCTCCCTTGATGCATGAACTGGATTAAAAGGTTAAAAGCAGCAGTGCTCTTCATTCAGAGTGGAAGGGCACAGATGAAGAAAAGAGTCGTTGGTTTGTATTAACGTGCGTACTACAGTGTCTTTTACATGTGCAGTTGAAGAGACCATCACTGGCATCTCAAACCATCGTTTTCTGCCACTGTATGCTACTTTTATCTTTAACCTGCCTCCCACTGGGGTCTTGTGATAGAAAAATATATACCTCATATAGAACAATTTCCACATTTGTTTTTAAAAGAAAAACATCAAATTTCAAACTGGTGGTATTGATTTATTTTTTAAAGTTTCTGTGTCCTCAAGAGTCTGGATTTTGGGGGAGGTTGATTTTATCTCTAGTTGCCATTTACTATGGAGCATAGATACATGAAGAAGTGTCCTCATGACCTCTGCTGGGTGCCAGCCATTCACTGCTCTCCTTGCTCTGCCCTGAGCAGTCAAGCAATTTCTCCTGGGTAATTCGAATCAATCATCCTAGCCATAATGGAAAGCCCATCTGTGCTTGTTGTTTTATGACACAAGGGACCTGAAAGAGCCAGGTGTGGTTAGACCTGGTAATTAGACCAATTTTATATCCCTAATGGAAGAATTTTGTGTCTGGGACCTAAACATCTAACTCAGAAACACCCAAAGTTTCAACACGGGATATAAGCTTTTTTTTTTTTTTTTTTTTAAACCGTTGGATTACTAGATCTCATCATGATGATGAGGATACCTCCTTTCATCCTCAATTTTCTGGATTCATGCATTTGCTTTTAGGAAAAACACCATCATATTTTGGTCACTAGTTCAAAAGTACATCAAATAGTGAAGTACAGGACTTCATCTCCTTAAAGGTTTGTCCCAGTTAATGGGGTCTTTCAGACTTTAGCTGGTGCAGGTAGATGAAAAAAACATCATGAGAAAGAGCCATGTGTATTGGTTACAATGAAGCAGAATTCAAAGTCAAAACATGCTATACCATGCATGTGAATGAAGGAGTCCACAGATGAGACTATTAGCTCAAATATGGTGTGCAGGGAAGATATGATGGTTAATATGAACTGTCTAATTGACAAAAACTATAATCACCTGGTAGATGGGACCTCTGCTTATGTATATGTGGGATTTATTTTGTGTTACATTCTTTCTGAAACCAGGAAGCAGAGAGAGATGAGCGCCAGTGCTCTGCCCACTTTCTCCTTTTTATTCATTGCAGGAGCACAGCCCATTCAATGATGCTGTGTACACTCAGACTGGGTTTTCCTATCTCAGTTAGGCCTTTCTGGGAATTCCCTCACATAGATGCCCAGCTCTCCTAGTGGATTCTAAATTCCATCAGGTTGACAATAAAGATTGATTGGCCACCAATAGGCAAGACATCTTGTCTACCTGGTAGGTGCATCTTTGGCATTTGGGTACCACATTGTGTGATCTTTAGCAATTGGTCCCATAGGATGAATGTGAAGCAAAGATAACACATTTGAACAATAGGTAGTGAAGAAGAGGAGGGTGAGAAATGCCTTGAAGGACAAATAGCTTAAGAGTGGTAGGTATGCTTGATTGACATCTCCACATCAAGGGACAACAGTGATTTCTCAGGACCACAATGCTAGATTGAAAAATCAGGGATCAAGGACAATGTATCCAATTATACCTTGTACTGAATACATAGTCTTTAAAACTAGATGATGATCAATCACTTAATTTTGGGGGGATCTACATCTCACCCTCTGTTTCTGGAGAGAAAAATGAGACTGTGTTTGAGATAAGACAGGTTACCATAGTGTTTAGCAATATTTCCTCTAGTGCTTTCTCCACATGTGCTGCTATGGCTGCTTAAATCTGGACATGAGGACAGTATTATGCTGTAGGTCATTGCTAGGTAGAGTTGGGCAAAGGCTGAGATCAATAAGACTGCAGGTTTTGTATGAAGGTTGCAGTAGTGTAATGTTACTCAAGACCTCAAGGCCACTGTGTGCCATGGAAGGAGATTAGATCCTAACTGTGTGTTTTAGTTAGTGATAAAAGAGCTTGCACAAGGAAGTCAGTTTTTGATGTGGTTGTATGTGGTGTTATAGGATTTCAGGTAAAAAGGAAAAGATGAGTAACTTAGCTTTTGTTTCCTGTAGGAGAGTGGGAGGAGGCCCTGAGCGAGGAGCCTCTAGATTTATCAGTCATTTCTATTTTCTTGGTGATTCNAGTTTTAGCTCCCTTGTCAAAGATCAGGTGAGCATAGGTGTGTGGATTCATTTCTGGGTCTTCGATCCTATTCCATTGATCTACCTGTCTGTTGCTGTACCAGTACCATGCAGTTTTTGTTACGATTGCTCTGTAGTACAGCTTGAGGTCAGGCATGGTGATTCTACCAGAGGTTCTTTTATTGTTGAGAAGAGTTTTCACACTTTCTCCTTTTTATTCATTGCAGGAGCACAGCCCATTCAATGATGCTGTGTACACTCAGACTGGGTTTTCCTATCTCAGTTAGGCCTTTCTGGGAATTCCCTCACATAGATGCCCAGCTCTCCTAGTGGATTCTAAATTCCATCAAGTTGACAATAAAGATTGATTGGCCACCAATAGGCAAGACATCTTGTCTACCTGATAGGTGCATCTTTGGCATTTGGGTACCACATTGTGTGATCTTTAGCAATTGGTCCCATAGGATGAATGTGAAGCAAAGATAACACATTTGAACAATAGGTAGTGAAGAAGAGGAGGGTGAGAAGTGCCTCTAAGGACAAATAGCTTAAGAGTGGTAAGTATGCTTGATTGACATCTCCACATCAAGGGACAACAGTGATTTCTCAGGACCACAATGCTAGATTGAAAAATCAGGGATCAAGGACAATGTATCCAATTATACCTTGTACTGAATACATAGTCTTTAAAACTAGATGATGATCAATCACTTAATTTTGGGGGGATCTACATCTCACCCTCTGTTTCTGGAGAGAAAAATGAGACTGTGTTTGAGATAACACAGGTTACCATAGTGTTTAGCAATATTTCCTCTAGTGCTTTCTCCACATGTGCTGCTATGGCTGCTTAAATCTGGACATGAGGACAGTATTATGCTGTAGGTCATTGCTAGGTAGAGTTGGGCAAAGGCTGAGATCAATAAGACTGCAGGTTTTGTATGAAGGTTGCAGTAGTGTAATGTTACTCAAGACCTCAAGGCCACTGTGTGCCATGGAAGGAGATTAGATCTTAACTGTGTGTTTTAGTTAGTGATAAAAGAGCTTGCACAAGGAAGTCAGTTTTTGATGTGGTTGTATGTGGTGTTATAGGATTTCAGGTAAAAAGGAAAAGATGAGTAACTTAGCTTTTGTTTCCTGTAGGAGAGTGGGAGGAGGCCCTGAGCGAGGAGCCTCTAGATTTATCAGTCATTTCTATTTTCTTGGTGATTCATAAATTTTGTGTATAAAGACTCATGTTCATTCTTTATTACTTCAGGTTCCTAAGTGATACACACCTCTCAGATTTGGGACTCATCCTTAGTAATGCCAGGTATGCAGATGGGCCATCTGGTTTGGGACTCTGCTGACAGGACACTGCCTGTGTCGCCTACTTTTAGGCTTTTTACTACCAGCTCCCAGATGGCAACTTCCAGACAACTTGTCTTTGGAAACATGAGGTATCGTTATTCATTAAAAGTGTCTTCAGGGTAAAACTCAGGGTAAGAAAAGTGCTCAAAAAATAAGAACAATAGGATTACTTTTCCATTACAAGAAAAAGGATTAAAAAAAAATTTTTTTTTTGTCTGCAGACCCAAGATCACAGACCTATAATGGCTCTACCTTATGAAAGAAAACCAGGAGCATATGGGTTCTTTGTCATCCCAGATTTAAGCTTTATTTTTTATAAAGACATATCTTTAGGAGGCATTACTAGGAAATGCTTCCCCCCCTGTTGTTTTGTTTTTATAGCCACCAGAATTCTTGTTTAAAACTTATGTTGGGTTCCCTATATGACTTAGATTCTATCACATTCCAAACTTAATAAAATCTCTGAAACTACTTCTGTTCCGCCGTCTGAGATTAATGACTGCTGCTTTCACGCCAGGCTGCTGTGATGTGTCCGATGTCACAGAGCACAGCCAGAGAGACCTCCAAGACGCTCGGCTTGAATTCTGTATCTGGGTAGGTTTCTTAGCAAGGATCTTTTGATACCAAGATTATATTTAGTTGTACCAGCTTTTGTAGGAAAAAAAATGTGGCTTTTTTTTTTTTTAATATCATGGTAGACAGAAACATGCTGCTTGTTCAGGGCTCCCACTACTTGGTTTTCCATCCAAGTTTATAATAGATTTTTATACTCATCATTTACTGTACATGTAATTAATAAAAATTGAAATATATAACATATATATATTTAATTTTTAAAAAGATTATTTATTTATTATTGTATGTAAGTACACTGTAGCTGTCTTCAGACACACCAGAAGAGGGCATCGGATCTCATTACGGATGGCTGTGAGCCACCATGTGGTTGCTGGGATTTGAACTCAGGATCTTCAGAGGAGCAGATGGTGCTCTTAACCACTGAGCCATCTCACCAGCCCAACATTTATATATTTATAGTAGTTGTTTGTGATGGCTAATACTGATTTCTAGAATTCTGAATTGCCTAGGAGATGAGCCTTTATGCTTGCTGTGAGGGACTACCTAGAGCAGTGGTTGTCAATGCTGCTACCCTTTAATACAGTTGCGTATGTTGTGGTGACCCCCCAACCATAAAATTATTTTGTTATTTCATAACTGTAAATTTGCTACTGTTACGAATCATGATGCAAATATATTATATGCAGGATATCTGACATGCTGCCCCCAAGGGGGTTTCAGCCCCTAGGTTGAGAACCACTGATAGAGATTATGCTAATTGAGATAGGAAGACCCCACCCTAACTGCAGGCAGAATACTTCCTCTGCCTGCATCCTCAGCTGCATAATGAAGAGAAAGTTACCTGAGTAGGAGCAATCATCCCTCTCTGCTACCCGACCATGGCTGTCATGTGACCAACTCCTGCCTCCAGAAGCTTCCTGCTACGATGGTGCTGGGTTGAATTGAGAGCCTAAATCAACCTTTTCTCTCTTTGGTTGTTTTTGTCAAGGTTTTTTGTTTGTTTGTTTGTTTTTGTTTTTTCTCAACAATGGGAAAAATGATAAAGGTATTTTTTATTATTAACCATTTTATTATTAATGAAAATTGCAAAGAATAAAAATGAACACCTCATCCGTTTTTGCTTGTGAGGTCAGTCCCAGTTCCATGGGCTGCAGAGATACAATGTATTAACATTGTATAACACACTGATAATACACCAAACAGACCCTGTGAATCTATAACCTTTACACTAAAGGTAATTCCTTGTAGGCACAGAGGCACATTAATATAATCCCAGCACTCAAGAGGCTGGGCCAGGGGAACTTCTAGGTCAAGGCTAGCCTGGGCTACATTTTTGAGACCCTGTCTCAAAAAATCATTCACATTGAAACAAATTCTCATGAAAAGCTTAACACAAGAAAGTTGGCTGTGTTAGCAGGAACATACATGGGTGTAGTATAGCTTTTCTTCTGAATTAGCAAGTAAAATCCACATTGGTGATGACCTTGAAGTAACTAAAGAAGGCACACAAGGTCAGAATAGCTGGAAGATTCTGAATGAGAGAGGGACTGCTGTACAGAGAGGACATTGTGGTTGACCAAAGCCCAAGCTGGGAGGTTACAATCATATGGGGACTCATCCTTACCCTGGACATCAGTTTCTCTGTTTATGTCTGAGATCTAAATGGGAACACAAAGCAAGAGTGTGCAGAGTGTAGACTGACCTTAATTCTGTATACCAAAGGTTTATTCTGTTGAGCAGAACATCACCCCCCCCACCCCCAAAACAAAGAGCTAAATAATTCAGTTAAACCAGCATCCCTCAGTGTCTACTTAGTGGTAGTGCTGAGATCTGAACCCATATGTCCCCAAGCCCACCCCCTGCCAAGACCTCTATGCCACACACTCTGCTAATCCTTGACACTGAAGGAAGAGAGTTGTTAGAACCAGAATATAGTTGATGAGTGGGAGAGGTCCTGTCACAGGTTTGGCTGTATCACCAAGCTCTGTGGTGGGAAATTTTAAAAAAGAGACTGCAAGTTCCTGGGCCACGCTGGGCAGGCACTGGTGGGCGGGCCACTTGGCTCCAGCAGGGTGTTCTCATCTCAGCAGACTCTCTGGCCTGGAGCTCCCAAGATGTCTACACCCAACTCGTTGGTCGTTGCCATGCCAGCCCCATGCAATGGCTGCCCAACTCATGGTTAGCTGTTACAATTCCCAGTAACCCGGTAAAATACTCTAGAAGCTTATAATTAAATAGCCAGATTTATATATCAATACATTCTCAATTCACAAGATTTCCACACAATAATTTCAGAGCCAATTGATAATGACACAAGCTGCCCACCTAGATTAGACAAGTTAACCCAATTATTCTATCCTTTATGATATTTATAGCTACCTGTGGCTATTTAAAGCCATGTGAAATCTGGACCACCTTCCTCTTATTCCATCTTTCTTCCTTCCTCTCCTTGTCTCCTCTGTCTCCTTCTCTCAACTCTTCGCTCCGCCTCTGTTTTCCCTGTCCAATAACAGGCTTCTTGTTGTGTTAATAACTAAATTAATTGGACAGGAAAAATCCTGTTACAGAGCTCCAAGCAAGAAGACATTTGCTTCTCATTTGTTTAAATTTCAATAAAATAGAGCAATTGTGTTTGTGCAGTTTTTGCTTTGCTTTGAATTGGTGCAGGATATTTGATCACACTGTGAACCCTGAGATTGTGTGCTTGAAAAACCTGTCTCTAGTTGTGGTGTGGCTCAGCCTTAGCACACACCTTTAATCTGAGAGCTTTCTGTTTATTGTAAACAAGATTGAATAAAGTCAACCAAAGGTCAAGAGGCAGAACAAGCAGCCAGTTGACAGGGAATGAACATAAAAAGAAAACATAGAGATTAAGAGGAAGTCAGGAGGATAGATAGACACACAGGAAGTAGAAAGGAAGGACATTCAGTTGGAAAGGTCTTTTAAGACAGTGTGGAAAAGGAGAAAATTTTTTTCCCTTCTGGGGAATGTTAGCTGGATGTTTTTTTTCTTGTCTTTCTGAGCTAGCAGGCTTTCAACACAGTATCTAGCTCCCAAGTCTTCATTTGGTAAAATCAAACATTTGGGATTTTGTTTTTAAAACACCATTGAACATTTTGTAAGAGTCATTAAATTATGTTTTGGAAGCATCAAAACTACTAATCAGGTGAGATGGTCTTTAAGCATCTCCTCATTATTATCCATACAAGGTAATTTTAAGCAGCATACTTACTTGTAATTTTGTGTGTGTGCCCATGCATGAGTGCATGCTTGTGTGTGTGTGTGTGTGTGTGTGTGTGTGTGTGAACTGAATATAGAATCCAAAGCCTTGTACATGCTGCGAGAATATTCTATTGTTAAGCCTAGCCTTCATAATCTCCTGGGTACATTCTGGAGAGCAAAGTCCTGCACAATTCACATAGAAATGGTGCCTACCCTACTCCTCAGATCTTACAACATAGGCTCCATGTCTCTTCTGTATACTGCAAATGCCCAACCCTTAGAATTCTGTACCTTTATAATGATGGACATGGACACACTCATCACCATCAGCTGTCAGTGAGTTAATGAAGTAGCTAGAAGAAATATATCTAAGAATTGGGCAAATATACAGATTCCAAAATCTTTAATAATTTTTTTCCTTGACTTTTAAAATTGACTCTTTACTGGACCCATGCTGCTAGCCCCCAGCAAGGAAGTCTTGCTGCTCCAGGTTTATATCATATTTTATGTATCATCACCTGTATCAGTGTCTTTTGGACTTGGGCCACTTTGGAACACAGGTGGTTGGTAGGTTTTACGGCTTTCTGTAGGGAGTGCCAACTATGTTTTCGGGACCATTCCTGACTTGGTCAGCACAGTGCTTCGAAGACTTCCCTGATGATTCTCTATATCTGACCCGCATCGTTTAATGCTCTGCTGGGCTCTGTGCTTGATATGGACAGTAGAAAACCCTTAATCATCCATAAGAAATTTATTTAAAGACCCCAAAGTGTCTGAACTCTGAGATAATACCAATTCCTGTACTTCTCAATGTATTTTATACACAAACACTTATGGTAAAGTTTTAATTTACAAATTAGCCAGAGTAAGGATAAATGGCAACAACTAATCATAAAGTAGAATAATTATAATAATATATGGTAAGATAAGTCATGTGCATAGTTATCTTCATCTGTCTCACTAAAAGCTTATTGTACTCTTACCCTTTCAATTAAAGCAAGAATTTATCAACTTCTCTTTGGCACATCTGAAATGCAAGCATGACTATTGTGATTTGAGATCATTATTAAGTAAAACATTGGATGCTTAAACATAAGCACTGCAATTTCATGATAGCTGATCTGATACCTGAACTGGCTGTTTAGTGGCCAGTATGTAACATATATCAAGTAAATACACTGGACAAAGAGAAAAGTTACATTATAACACAAGCTTTTATGCCACTATTAGCAATGCTACACAATTTAAAGCTTGTGAATTTTTATTTCTGGAGCTTGTAACTTAAGGTTTTTCAGAATATCGTTGCCTATGGATATCTGAAATTGTAGAAAAAACCTGGAAGGGAGGGGAACTTCTGTACAGGTATCCTTCACCTTACTGCATTTTATTTTTTATTTTTATGCACTTTGCAGATATTGTCGTTCTCAGAGATTGAAGGTTCATGGTTAACCTTCCATGTCATAAGCAAGCACATTGAGATCAGTTTTCCAACATCTAGATAACAAAGAGTCTTTTAATAATAAAGTATGTGTATGTATGTGCATATGGACATGTTCGTGTAGTGTCTGCATGTGTGTGGTGTATGAGTGTGTGTGGGTATGCATGCATGGCGGCCAGAGGAAGAAACTGGGTGTCCTATCACTGTTCATCCTATTCCCTTGATACAGGGTCTCTTATCCAACATCAAGTTTCTCATTTTGTCTAGGAATGATGACTGGCTATTGAGCTCCTGAGATCTGTCTGTCCCCACTAGTCAATGATGACTTATAGTCATACACATGCTTGACTTATTGCATGGGTTCTGGTGATTTGAGTTTATGTCTGCCTACCTTCACAGAAACCACTGAGTCAACTCCTCAGCCCATTAAATTATTTTTTTTAAATTGAGGTATGTTAGTTGTTTTTAGGCAAACTGCCCACTTATATTACTATAGAGTGCAGGCAAAACTTTCATATGTATTAAGAAACCAAAGAGGCTGGAGAGATGGCTCAGCTCTGATTGCTCTTTCAGAGGTCCTGAGTTCAATTCCCAGCAACCACATGGTAGATCACAACTATCTGTAATGGAATCTAGTGCCCTATTCTGGTGTGTCTGAAGATAGCTACAGTGTACTCATAGATATAAAATAAATAAATAATTCTTTAAAAAAAAAACCATAAAGGTTATAGGATTCACTCTACTGTGACCTTTGGTTTGCTGCAGTGGTTTAGAACTAAAGGCACAGATTTTCCAAGGTCTGCCTGTAGTTTCCAATAAGGCAGAGCTTGAACAGTGTTCTTAACACATATAAATATTTACCAATTGATATCAGTTTAAAAATCCATTTGCTTAATACAAGTGCATTATGTTAAGAAAATAACATACATTTGGTAGATTTGAACTATTCTATGTAGTGGCCTGAATTAAGGCTTCAGAAATATCCATGTCCCAGTCTCCAAAAACATGTGACTCTTACTGTTGATGGCCCAGCATCTTTGTAGCTATGATCATAAGAATATTGAGATATAGGGGATGTGTGACCTGGACATTCTGGGGTCTAGTTCACTCACAAGGTCATGGCGGAGATACAACAATGGGTTAAGAATTGTCAGAGTTGTAGCAGGGATCACCATCTGAGGCACACGGGATGTCATAAGGACCTAGGAAGGACATCCAGATATGGAAACTCTCAAAAGTCCACAGAAGGGAAAAGTCTTTTGTTTCATCAATTTGATCTTTAAGATGCATTTCTGGGTGGGCAAGATGGTTCAGTGGGTCAGAGTTCCATCTCTGGACCCAATAAGGAAGAACCAAGAACTTGATCCTGAAGTTGTCCTTAGACCTCCAAAAGTGCTCTGTGGTATATGTACATACACTGCACACACACACACACACACACACACACACACACACACACACACACAAACAAATAAATTAAAAAAAATAAATGAAAGGTTGCATTTCAGGTGTTCAACTTCCAGAACCACAAGAAGTATGCCATGTGGGATAGATGTTCACAGCAGCCTGGGAGCTGGTATGGGCTGGATAACTGTGTGGGTGTTATATCTCATCCTAGTCACCTTTCATGTCCACTGCCAAAGGCATTTCATTTGTTCCTGGTGTTCTTTCCACTCATCTTCCTCAGCATTAGAGGAGACTTTGCTCTTCACCTCTGCTCACAGTGCCCTCTCTTCTGGGCCCCAGGAATGTGTGCTGTGTCCACCATGCTCTGATGTATACTGTAATTCATGGTGGCTTGTCCTCAATTAGAGAGAATCCCTTTGCTTCTCTTTTTAGTCAGGCTAAATTTTGCTGACAAGCTTAAGTTTTTGTATCTTTCATTGTATGATAGCTGCTTGAACATTTCATAATGCTTATAATGTCCCATGAAGGAAACGCTTGGCCTAAGGACTCCCAGTCTTAGAAAAGCTTCCTGGGGGTGTGGAGAGATGGACATTGCATTTTGAGGACTGTTCCCACCATTCGCAGAATGGGAAAGAGAGCATATATAAATGGCCTACACAAATGGTAATGGTTCATCTGAGTGCCTGCATTTCTTCTGTTATGTGGTATTTGGCATGTAGAGTCTGGAGAAACATCATCATTGAATACCTTGGACATCAAGTTTCTAATATGTCTTTGTGTGAGAGGAAGCTTCCCAGTTCACTATGGTGGGAATCAGGTGCATGCCCAGTGGCTCTCCTGGGAACAGTCCCTGTTCCTATGCTGCTCTTTGGGCTTTTCTCGTGGCTAATTTACCTTACATGGGTTCACCATAGTAACAGAGCTTCCAGTAGCAGTATGAGCTGAGTTATACCACAGAATCGTCTTGGGGGAAGACATATACCTCTGTTAAGTGCTAATCACAACCTCTAGGGAGACTCTTTAGGGCATTAGCCACCATAGCCTGCACAAGGCACACTGGGTCCTAATTTAGTTCCAGCAGAGAGACATCCTCGCCTCTTCCAGGTACAAGAGTGGATCTCTGGGGGCACTGTAGTTAGACGATCAGTTGAGGTGTTCTGTGTTTGAGCCCTTCTTGTGTACTCAGGAGATAGATCAACCTGAAAAGGAGGGAGGGGGCAGAGAGAGAGAGAGAGAGAGAGAGAGAGAGAGAGAGAGAGAGAGAGAGTCTCACTCCAGCTATTATGTGCTAAACAAGGCATGTGTGTTCATGCTCACATGGCTCTTCTGTCCCCAAATGTGTCTCTGTCTGTCATTATCTCTGAGGTGGGGGGAGCTTGCCTGTCTTCCTCACTTTTAGAACCAATTGCCATTTCCACAAAACCTCGAGGTTTTGGTCAAGGTTCAATTTAGGGAATTCATTGGCTGCCTATTATTAAAAGATCAAGTCTTTCTGCAGAGCTCACAGTTCTTAGGGGTGAAGCTGTGAGGATTATGGGGAGCACGGAGATCTGGGAAGACGGTGATGTTAGCATGCAGGTAACTCAGAGGATCCTTGATTCACAATCATCTCCTTAGCAAAATAATTTAATATCGCACTGAAGGCATCAAAAGCTTATGGGAGTGTGAGCCCAGACATGAAATGTTCGGCTCATTTTAGATGAAAGCGGATGGATTTTTTGCATCTGTTCTTTGCAACTCATTATCCTATCCCCCACAAGTTCAACAAATTAAATCCTGGCTTGTTTCCATCTCATTAGGGATCAATTTGCATGAATTATAGGTTTGCATTATTCAGGATTCGTGTTTAATTACAAGAGTTGCATCAAGAGAAGAAAATGAGAAGCGGCAGAAGTAGCCCTCCGCTGTCATGCTCTGTACACTGCTTCCAATGTTGCCTTTAGTAGCCAAGTATGGAAAATATCATGGGCATATAAGTTGGTTAGTGAGGCTAGGGAGATGGAGGATGGCTCCGTCAGTGAAATGCTTGCTCTGTGCACATGAAGATGTGGGTTCCGGTTTCCAGCATCCACGTAAGAAGAATAGCTCTGTGGTGTGCACGTGTAATCCTAGAGTTGAGGATGCAGAAGTCAGGAGGGTTCCTTGAGTTTGAGGGCTAGCTGACTCTGTGAGCTCTTGGTTCAGGGAGAGACATTATTTCAGGAATTAAAGTGGAGAATGATCGAGGAAGACCCATTGATGACCTCGGGCCTCCACATTCATGTGTACACACCTGCGCATTTATCTACAAGACCCACCACCTCTGTCTCTCTCTCTCTCTCTGTCTCTCTGTCTGTCTCTGTCTCTCTGTCTCTCTGTTTCTTTATTTCTGCCTCTCTCTGTCTCTCTGTCTCTGCATCTCTGTCTCAGTCTCTGTCTGTCTCTCTGTCTCTCTGTCTCTGTCTCTCTCTGTCTCTCTGTCTCTGTCTGTGTCTGTCTCTCTGTCTGTGTCTCTCTGTCTGTCTCTGTCTCTCTCTCTCTCTGTCTCTCTGTCTCTGTCACACACACATACACATACACACACACACACACACACACACACACACACACACACTATTAAAGCACTTTGGCTGAGTTCTTAACCTTTTTCTCCGTGATGCACCCTTCCGACTTCCTCTTACATCATTGGATGTTTTCTGCATCTGGGGCCTAGTTAGCTGCCTCATCTCCAGTGGGATAAGGAAGCCAGTGGGAAACAGAGGGTCACTTCCCAGCTGTCTGGCTCTGCTTCTGCTCTGTGGCAAATGCTGCTCTAGACCATTTTATATCCACAATGAGGCCACAAAGCACAGCTCCAGAGACCTGGGCTGAGAATGCAGTGATTTCCCCAAACTCCCTGACAGGGCAAACGAAGTGACTTGACTGAACCCATGTCTGTCCACCTGGAACAAAACCTTTGATCCTGGTTGTGTACACCTCCTCCTTGGCCATTTAGCCCCATCCTGTCCTGTCTTATAGTACCTTGATTCTTCTTCCTTGTCTCCTTTATCCCAATATCGATCACTCTTTCTTTCTAGACGGTTCCTCATCGGTGAGGGGGATGTTAATCATCTGTCCTGTGTTGTGAGCCTTCTGTGAAGTCACTCTTGACGAACTTACTGCTGAGCCAAGTTTCTTCTTTCACTGTCCGTGCAACCAAAACCAAGGGAGGAAAAAGTGAGTGCTAGGTTCACTCAGCGACACGGGCTCCAGCTCGGGAGCTTCACTCACCCAGTTGGCTCCTCAGTTGTCTTTCCTGTCTCATTTCTCACGCTGACCTGCATAGATGACAGCCAGCCAAATGCTTCCTACTCCAGATGATGTCCACAGAGGGACAAGGAAGGACCCTCAAGAGATCTCAAGTGCCATTATTTGGCTGTAATATCAAGTGCAACCATCTGGACATGGCTCTAAACCGGGCAAGCTTGGTGTCTGTATTGCCTTATTAACATAATGAAGTGCCTGGTACCTCATGTTCCACATTCCTCCCCTTATTGTTTTAAAAACATTTTGTTCTTTTCAGTTCCAACGAATCTATTTTCTTATGGGAAAAAAAATTGTCAAGAATGAAACCAACATAGAGTTTTAAAGAAAAGTTCATTTATCTCATTCGTCTGAGTTCATCACTTTTGTGAACTTTGACATGGCTTTTTGTCTTTGTTAACCACACCTCATATTTCATAAACAGCGGTACTCACCCATGGGTGCTCCACACATGTGATGTGAATGCCTCTTACGGGCTGAACTGAGATGCTCGAACTCTAGATGTTGAGGTCCTCTTAGCCCTTTAGAATATAACTGTCCTCAGAGACAGCACTTTGCAGAGATAGCTAAGCTCAAATGAGGCTGCAGGTATGGGCTTCAGTTCAATCCGGTGTCCTTATAGAAAGAGGAAATTTAGGTAGAGACAAGAATGGAAGGAAGGCCATGTAAAGATACAGGGGCAGGGGGAGAACATGGCCATCTCAGGCCAAGAGAGTAGACACCAAAGCCACCACCCCTGGCACTGGGGTGCCAGGCTCATGCCTCTGGATAATCAGAAAATAAATGTCTGTTAATTAATCTACTAAGGATGCGGAACTTCGTTCGGCTACCTTAGCAGAATAGAGCACTGGCCTCTGAAGGTGGAGTTTCACAGAATGCTTGTGTTCTAGAGCTTGCTTTTCAAAACCCACTTTACTGAGGCATCATTGAGATGCAGAGAAGCTGTGAGTCTTGAAGGCTCACAGTCCTGTGAATTTGGGATCATATTACCACAATGAGGACGGTTAAGTACACCTACTGTTTCTAAAAGTTCCCTTTGGTCCCTTTGTGGGCTGTTTGCTTCTTGTGTTTTGTGATAAGTACACTTAAACATGGGCCCCATCCTCTTACACACATAATGCAGTGTTGATAGACACAGGCTCTTTGTTATACAGCAGCTCTCCAGAATTCGTTTACCTTACATAACTATAATTCCATACCCATTTGAACAACTCGCTCATCATGACCCTCTCTCCCTAGACCCTGGAAAACATCGTTTAATTTTCTGCTTCAATGAGTTTGACCCTTTGAAGCCGGATGTGTTCATTCGCTTCCTCAGAGGCATCAATGGTAGGACATAAAATCCATTGTTATGCCATTCATTTTAGAGCTTGAGTCTAGTTATATTGTGCTACAGCTTCCATTGTGCAAAGGGACAGAGGGAGCAATCTGAGGTCAACATAAAAATGCAAGCCCAGACACTGTGTTGGTTTTTCATCTAGAAATATTCTCTGAGTTTGTCTACATAGACCAGATGGCAAGAGTGAGGAATTTTGGAACCAAAAGAGTTCGCTGCTGTGGATTAAATGGTATATCTACCGGAATTCCTTTGCTGAAGATATAACCCCAAGGTGAGTATAGTTGGAGTTCGGTATTTTAGGAGGCCCAGTGAGGTGTCCTTACAAGGAATGGGAAAGAGAGGCAGTGCCGTGATGAGCGAGTTGTTCAAATGGGTATGGAATTATAGTTATGGGGAAAAGAGTAACAGCAGGTGAGAGTGCATGTGTGTGTGCATGCTTGTGCACAAGAGAGAGAGAGAGAGAGAGAGAGAGAGAGAGAGAGAGAGAGAGAGAGAGAGAGAAGGGGGGAAGGAGGGAGGGAGGGAGGGAGGGAGGGAGGGAGGGAGAGGGACAGGGAGAGGGACCTTAGTTGAGGACATCCAATCTGACATTATGTGGCAGCAACTTGTCCTGAGGTACTGTCATTCATCCAGACCGCATGAGGCAAGATATGAAGTTTATCACCTGTGGAACAGAACAAGGGCACTATACTATGTCACATTACGTTTGTGAGCTGATGTGCATTGAAAATTCTAGAAGCTCTTTGAGCTTTGGAGGTAGTCAAAGTAAACTACATTTCTCTTATACCAGGAGGAGGAAGCCCTTCTCACCCATCCCAAGTTAAGCCCAGAAATAAGCAAGGCACCCACAAAGCTGCCCTGCATTGTTCAGTACACTACAGCTTCTGTGGAGAGCAGTGTATTTAATAGAACACTAGTATTTGGGTCAATTCTATTCTGTTCTATGGTTGTCCGTTCTTTTCCTCCTCTTGCTGCTATTCCAGGGCAAGCACAAATATTTTTTCAGCAGCCCTTCTCACTCTCTTCAAAAAACTCGAAGGCTGTAGAGAATTTTCCTCTCTTCTGTCTGCACCCAGTTCATGAAATGTGGCTGAGAAACAGCACCATGTGACCAGACTTTAAAGCGGTGACAACCCCACAGGCCCCACATTCACAGTGCCTCTCCAAGGCTCATCGCTATCACCCTACTCTCTAGCCTCCCCTCTGACTTCTGGCACCCCTCTCATCCTCACTATCAGGGGATGCTGTGGCTTTCAGTCAAAACATGGCATGATCTAGAACCCAAAATGTAGTACTGTCGTGTTTCTATCTGCATACCTCCTCCCACCAGTGTCTGAGCCTTGGTCTACTGTTGTCTTTCCAAGTACCACAGGCAAATCCCTTCCTGCACAGCTCAATGTGCACTCTCCTCTCCTTAAAGACAGGGTGACAGTTGGTTTTCATGTCCCTGTATCCTCACTTTCCTCCCTATAGTAGCTTGTTTCCCTAAGCAGGAAAACATGAAGATTTTTTTCACCTTCAGAATGGGTTGCTTCCTCTCTTTCCCAAATGCTCTGTTTCTACTCTGCTTTACAGCTAAGCTCCTTAAAATAGTTGCCTGCTCTTGCCTTTTCAGATTCCTCCCCCCTCCTCTTAAACATATTCTGAGCATCTGTTCACCACGAATCTCTGAGGAAATGGCTCTTGATAAAAAACCTAACATTCTTCTACACTGTGAAATCCTGCGGTCATTTCTCAGGCAGTTCATAAGCTACAAGTAGATCCTAAAACAACCTATTTTGTTCTCCTTCTGAGAGTTCTTTAAAAACTTTTCTTTCAAGGCAGCATACACATTAGTCAGGGTCTTGGCAGATCTGGGTGGAATCCTGAAGAGATATTTTAGAAGAGAGATGGCAATATCTGAGCTGTTTGGAAAGGAGTCCCAGAGAAAGAGATGCTGTTCCATGAGTAGAAAAACCACCCTAACAAGTCATCAACACTCCTGGACCAGAGTGGTGGCATTGCAGAAACCTAGATAAGAACTGGAAACAGTGGAGAGATGCCTTTGCGGGGACAAAAGCGTGGTGATCACCAGGCCATGAGGCTACATCTTCCATGATTGTAGTTAGACCCCAAGCAAAGCCCAGGAGCTAAATGAAAGGGACAGCTGTCTAAGGCAAATCAGTATGGGAAAGGATGGGAAAGGAGTCCAGGGTGCAAGTCATAACCACTGTGTCATCCTGTCTCCTTTCCTGTTCGTAGCTGTCCCCTCATGTGTCTTCTGGACTACCAGAGCTCTCCTCACCCCTCTCTGCCTCTTATTTGTAAGCTGTTCACCCTCTGTTAGTGTCTCTCTACATTAACACACCCCTGCTTTTCTTTGAATCCTCTCTCCAGCTTATGTATTCAGATACCTGCTCCACATCTGACTTTGGTTAGGACTGGGCACCTCTTATAGAACACATCTATGATGAAACTATAAGGAACCAACCTAAACATCTGTGCTTTTCACTCAGCTCACAGTACTTGATGCTTCTAAATGTTGTACCAACAACCTGGAGATCAGACTAGCTTATCCTTTCTCACACATAGCAAATATCCAATTTTTGACCAAATAATATTTTCTCTACCTTGAAAAAAACAACTGTTAAAAACAAACAAACAAAAAACCAACCAAACAAAAAAAACAATTCTGTTCACAGATCTACTGCTAGTACCTTGGCCAAGCCACTGTTACCAGCTGAATAGAAATGGCAGTGTTCTCAGTACTGGATGCAGCTGTAGACCACCCCAAACCTGTGCTTTCAGACTGCAGCTCTCATTCCCTTGGGCACAAGAAATGCTGGTGTCTGAAGAATCCCAGTGAGCTCCCCTCTGGGAATCATCTCTCATGAATCTAAGCACTCAGGCAGTCCACATGCACCAGTGACAACCCAGAGCAGGGTTCTAGGCTTCAGAACCTTTGCAGTTTCAGCCTGTAGGTTCAATCGCCACCTATCCAACTGCTTCTCTCTTCAAACCCTCCTTTCCCAGCATCCTAATCTCCTATATTTCTACCTACATCCTTCCCCTTGGGTGAGCCCCCCAGGCAAGTTCCTGCATGCAAAATTCTCATTTCCAGATCTGTTAATGGGTGCCGAACCAAGATAGTCTCCTTGATGACCTCCCAAATATCTTTGCTCAGGCAATTTCTAAACACTGCAGCAAGAAAACTGCATGGCACTCCCACAAAGTGTTATAAATAGGAACATTACAGAAGCCCCTGTACTTCTGACTGTCCAGACACAAAGAATGGAAATCAGGATCTTGAAAGAAGCTTCTTGAAAGAAGATTGTATGCGCCAGCATTTTCCATAGTAGCCCCACAGTGGAAAGAACCCAGGTCTCCTTTGTGAGTGCTGGGGTAGATAGTGGGGTGGGCATCCACATGATGGAACCTGGTTAAGCTCTCACAAAGGAGGGAGGGCTTGGAAAGGTCATTCAGTGGGTTAATAGTGTGTGCTAATGTTTCACAGGACCCGAGTTCAGCCCCCACGTTCATTTCTTTAGCTCCAGGGAACCAGATACCCTCTTCTGGTTTCCATAGGCACCTGCACTCAAGTGCATGTATTTCTCACACCCCCCCCCATCACATAAATAAATGTAAAAAAAAATTTTTTTAAAGAAAAGAACTTCTGGAGTTGTGTAGCTCAGCCTGGGGAGCTAGTGTGTAATGGGGACAGTTTCAATTTTGGAAGATAACAAGTTCAGTAGATGAATGGTGGTGATGACTTACCACTTGGTAAACATATTCATGACATAGGTCAATACATCCAAACATGGTTAAGGTAATATGTTTCATGGTGTGTGTGTATGTGTGTGTGTGTGTGCATTCATGTGCATGAATGTACACTAGAGGTTGATACCATATGTCTTTTTTAGTAGCTTTCTACCTTACTTGAGATAGGGTCTTTCACTGGACTTTCACAAGCCCCAGGGATCTGACTGTATCTACCACTCCAGTGCTGATATTGTAAACCTAAGCAACCACACCTATTCTTCTGTGAGTGGCTGGCAAACATTTCACCAAGTGAACCATACCCAGTCCCTGTTTTGGTGTGTTTGACCACAAATTAAAAAGGAAGTCTTCCATAGTACTACCAGAAGATCCAGCAATACCTCTCCTGGGCATATACCCAGAAGATGTTCTAACTGGTAATAAGATCACATGCTCCACTATGTTCATAGCAGCCTTATTTATAATAGCCAGAAGCTGTAAAGAACCCAGATGTCCCTCAACAGAGGAATGGATACAGAAAATGTGGTACATTTACACAATGCAGTACTATTCAGCTATTAAAAACAATGAATTTATGAAATTCTTGGGCAAATGGATGTATCTGGAGGATATCATTCTTAGTGAGGTAACCCAATCACAAAAGCAGTCACTTGATATGTACTCACTGATAAGTGGATATTTGCCCAGAAACTTAGAATACCCAAGATACAATTTGCAAAACACAAGAAAATCAAGAAGAAGGAAGACCAACGTGTGGATACTTCTTTCCTCCTTAGAATAGGGAACAAAATGCCCATGGAAGGAGTTACAGAGACAAAGTTTGGAGCTAATACAAAAGGATGAACCATACAGACACTACCCCACCTGGGAATCCATCCCATGATCAGCCACCAAACCTAGACACTATTGCATATGCCAGCAAGATTTTGTTGAAAAGACTCTGACATAGCTGTCTTCTCAGAGGCTATGCCAGTGCCTGGCAAATACAGAAGTGGATGCTCGCAGTCATTTATTGGATGGAACACAGGACCCCCAATGGAGGAGCTAGAGAAAGTACCCAAGGAGCTGAAGGGGTCTGCTTTAGCAATTTACTCTCACATAGGAAGGGCTTAATAGACATTCTCTGCTTCCGAGATAGAGCTACCAGGGACAAGCACTCTTGTGCCTACTCTGAATATGTCCTTTGGCTTTGCTGCATGGAACTTAAAGTACATAGCTTGGGAATGTTCTTATCCCTCATTTTCATGCATTGAGGCTGAATTCCTGTAAAGGGAGACAGCAAGTAAAATCATGAGGAGCTTGGCTAGAACATGGCAGAGGTCCCAACACAGGTGATCCAAGGACATCTCCAGGAAGAAGAGGCAAGTAGGCAGTGGGAATGTCTGATGAGCCACGAGGGCGCATTCCCACTGTCATCTCTAGGCCAGGGCTGCATTGCAAACCTGATTTTACCCAAGTGTTAGCAGAATGTGGTTAGCTTGTGGTTTGATAGGAACATCCTGCCTTACCTAGAAGAATGAATTTCCTTAGAAGCTTCTGCTGACGATTGCACCATGATTTTAACTTATAATGTTTCTCTCTAGCCATGGGCAGAGGGAGAGAAGAGGATGAATTATTTATTTTAACTCCAAGTTATCAGACCATTTATCAAAATGAATGTAGGCTCACGATTCATTATGCATCCCAGCTTACTCTGTGCAAAGGTGTTAATGGGTTTTCCTGGACTTGGAGAATTTAGGCTCTGCTGCCAACACACATCTTTTAACTGACTTGTGGACCTTCAGCACCCAGCTGCAGGCCCACGCAGACATGACCACTGTTGAGTGGCTCTTTTCGGAGCACAAACTTTTTCAACTATGTGTCGTGATACAATCATCCACTTTACTCCAAATAAATGTGTCCACCAAACTTCTTTTTATTCGCAAATTCAGATAAGAGGGGAAATTAATCTTTTGCGTTATTTTTGTTTTGTTCTCACTAATGAAGGCAATCAACTTAATTTATCAATGTTTCAGACTCTTCTGTTCTATCCATAGGATGAACAAAGGAAATGAAGATAGCGAGCAAACTCATCAGGCCCAACACATCCCTCTTCCCCCGGGAGTCCCTCCTCCCCTCCCCCATCACCATATTGCTAGGCAGCAAGTCATCTGCTTTCTGTCGGTCATCCACATACTACATTCTTCAAATGGTAAGCATGCAGTATGAACCACTTCTGTTTGGCTTCTTTCACTTGGCATAATTAATTTGAAATTCCTCCATATCTTTGTGTGTAACAATAGTTAATTTATCTTATTTTGAGTTATAATTAATTGTGTATCTGTACAAAGTTTGTCTGTCACCAAAGTTTTGGAGGATTTTTAGGATGTTTCCAGCATGTGTTTAACTACAAATAAAGCAATTCAATCTCTTTTCTCATTCTACTGAGTCTGCCTGCACCCACATGTACAAACTAAACTATAGGGTTTCCTATACATAAAGGGCTTTGTTTTTCTGTGTCTGGTATATTTAATTTAAACTAATATTTTTCAGTTCTTTCTATTTCTTGCAGATACCATTTTTTGTTTTTCTTTATGGCTAAATTTTTTTTTCATTGCATGTATGCACTAAAAAAAGTGGTAAAGCTGGATCATGTGGTAGCTTTATTTTTAAAATGTTGAGCAATGGCAATTCTGATTTACCTAGTGACTCCACCAGTTTATGTCCCCACCAATAGTGGGTAAGGCTCCCTCTTTCTCCATGTCTTCTCAAGCATTTATTGTGTTTTGTTCTGTTGACTATAGCCTTGCTCACTGATATGAGTAGTTCTACTTTGCATTTACCCAAAGATTAAGTACATTTAACACTTGTTCTAAATGGCTATTGATCATTTATGTTTCTTATTTTAAGAATTTTCTGTTAAGAGAACTAGAAAGGGGACTTAGTGGGCAAAGCACTTGCCACTCAAGTGTGGGGACTTCCTGTCACTCCAGTGTTCTGGAGGCAGAGACTGGGGGTGCCCTTGTAAATGAGTAGGTTTGGAGTTAAAGTAGGAGAACCCACCTCAGTTTATAAGGTAGAGTGTGCTTGAAGAAGACAGTTGATGATAATATCAGCATCAATCTCAAGGGCTGGGGTAAACAGAGCTAGAATAATAAACAACCCAAGCATTCATTGATGCCCTTCTCAGGGTCCAGATACCCCAGAATCTTCCCACCTCTCAGCCTCTCTGTATTTGGATTATAAAACTCAGCCCTCTTTGTGCATGGGTCCTGTATCTATGCCAATTACAGACAGATAATAAAATAGTGCTGAATGGGTACATGTCACTTGTGAGTCTCTAAAAATGCAGTGTAACTATTTTATTATATGCTCATTGAAATAGATATCCTATGTAGGTGATTTAAAGTACATGGGAAGAGTCTGGGGAAATGGCTCAGTGGGGAAAGTGCCTGCTTTACAAGCATGAGAACTTGAGTTCATATTCCTACCATCTCTATAAAGCAGTGCTAGTGCCACTAAGAAGTAGAAACAGGTGGCTCTCAGCAGCTCATTGGCTAACTGGTTTAGCCAATAAGTAAGTTTCAAGGTCAGTAGAAAAAATGCCTCCTGTAAACCCAGCACTGAGGCTAAGACAAGAAAACCAGGAGTTCTAGGTCAGGCTTGGCTCCATAGTCAAGGCAAGGCTAGTCTGTGCTACATAAGAGCCTAACTGAAAATCCATAAATGATTGGAACACAGATGTGTGCAGATTCAACATGAATTCTCACAAATAAGAGAAATCAGGTGATGTTTATCTTTCTGAGTCTGGGCTACCTCATTGGAGCCATTGTTTCCAGTTCTGAACATTTCCCTACAAATTTCCTTTATTCTAAACAATGGAGTAACTCTTTATTATACGTGTGGACTACATTTTCATTATTCATTTATCAGTTGATGGCCATGTTTACTTTCCTGGCTATTGGTACCAGAGCAGCAACACACATGGACAAGCAGATATTAGTTTTGTTGATATAAGCCCAGGAGTGAGATAGCTAGACAACACAGTCAATCAATTCTAGATTTCTTTGAGGAGCTTCATACTGATATTCATAGTGATTGTACCAGTTTTCACTCTCACCAGCACTGAAGGTTTTCCTCTATCTCTACATTCAGGCCAGCATTTGTCGTCATCCTTATTGTCTTTGTCTTCATTTTTGTTGTTGTCAACCATGACATCCTCCTCCTCCTCCCCCTCCTCCTCCTCCCCTTCCCTCCTCCTCCCCCTCTTCCTCCCCTTCCCCTCCTCATCCTCTCCTCCCTTCCTCCCCTCCTCTCCTCCTCCCCCCTCCTCCTTACATCCTTTACTCTTCTTACTTCTTCCTTTTCTCTTCCTTCTCCCCCCTCCTCTTTTTATTCATCTTCTTCTTCACCATTTTGACTGGTGCAAGGTGAAATTTCAATGCCATTTTTTTAAGCTTAAACCAGGCAAAACCCCAGCACGAAGATGGGAATTAGGCACAAAGTCCCACCCTTAGCTGAGTTGCTACTGGTTATTGATAGCTGCTGGGAGACCAAGTGTCAGTTTTTTAAGGGTGTAGCATCTAGCAAGCCAACCACACTCCTGTGGAAGGTCACACAACCCAAACAATTCTTTATTGGGTAGTACAAATTGGACATGGTTGATCCACAAGTGGGGAGATTAAGGAAGTAAGGTAGTTCTGGCAAGAGTTGTGGAAGAGTGACTATGATCAAAATGTATTCTATTACACTCTCAAAGAACTAGTGAAAAGAAGAAAAATGAAATGAAATTGAAAAGCACAGTAGAAACTTTTTTTAAAAAAAAAATGAAAAATGCAATTATAAGGTGGAAGATGGGAGAGGAAAATCTCTGATCTGAGCCTCTGGCTTGTACAGGTGACTGCACCTGCGCATATCTGGGTATAAATATGTTCACACACATGCAAAAATAAAAAGTGTGTGTAGATGACTGTGTCTAACAGGAGACTGGAGTACAAAACCCTGTGAATAATTGGGGCATGACTAGATAAGGACCAATGTTTTTCTGGTTTTTAGAAAGAGGGATATAGGGGAAGCGAAGTGTTCATCTTCCTGGAAGTGGAAAATCCAATGATGGTATTTTAAATTATGTCTTTAAATTTGTAATTGACAAATACTTGTTTATATATTTATGAGGGACAGTGTGGTGTTTAATATGTGTATTTATTGTAGAAAGATTAAGCTAAGCTTTTAACATGTCTGTTACCTCACCTACCTATATTTGTGATGAGGACATTTAAGATCTACTCTTTCAGAAGTTCTGAAATAAACAATCTATTATTATTAACTATGGCACAATCTATTATTATTAACTATGGCCATCACACTGTGCTCAATACAATATTTTATTGCTTTTTGCCAGTAGAAAGAAACACAATTGATTTTAAAAATATTGATTATGTATCTTGCAGCTGTGCTAAGCCCACTCATTAATTCTCAGGACATTTTTGTAGATACAGTGGAATTTTCCATATAAATTATCAGGTTGACTAAGAGTGTTATTTTTTCCTTTTCGATTTTTTCGATCCCAATGCCTTCCCTGCTCTTTCTTCCTCCCTTTCCAAGTTCTCCCTCCCTCCCAAGACCAACTACATGTACTCTTTTATTTTTTTTTAAACCACTGAGTCCAGTTGGGTGCTGTTGGTATGTGCATGGGTATCAAACTAGTAATAACTCCACCATGATTGAGTTTTAAATGTTATACAGTTGTTGCTTACTTGAATAACCCCATTGGGTCAGGCTATATAATCTTAAATAAAGTTAGATCTAATTTAATATTCTTTTTAGCTTTCAGTAACATACATATGAATTGTGTATTTTGATGGCACTTAGAGTGACTCATGAATCATTAAATGGCACTGATCAAACCCACTCTTCCTTTACTTACACTACCATCTGAGTCTCTGGGAACCATTAATGTTTTCAGATAGACCTTCATCTTTAGCTTCCATGTATGAGAGAGAATACATGGCTCTTGTCTTTCTCTGTCTGGTTTATTTCACATAGCTCAATACCCATTGAATACAACCATGTTTCTGTAAGTGATGTGATTTTATTCTTCAAAGTGGAATCATATCCCACCGCATCTAAACGCCACATTTGTGTTAGCCACTCATCTGCTAATGGGCAATCATGCTAATTCCATATCTGAGCTAGTGAGTGATTGATGCTGCATTTGTTGTTGATATTGCTTTTCACGGACGTCCCTGAAAGCATAGGTCCCAAGAATTGGTCTGGGATACCCACTTGAGACATTTGCACCCACAATTCCCACTGTATTATCAGCCCCTGCAATGCAACTTTGTTCCGAATTGTCATACCTGTCTTTTAAAACGATAAGCAATGCATTTTATTATCTGGAAATTGGTAAGAATGGATAAGAAAACGAGGAAAGACACAAGTTAGAAATTAAGAAATAGGTACCGTATTATCTACTGATTCTAGCCCCTCATTGGTCATCTAGGAGATTATCAGTATATTGATCTTCTCAAAGAACCAGACTTGGATTTCAATTAATTCCTATTAAACATCTCTCTCTTGAATTGTGGTCCCCTTTTTTTTGCCTCCTTTGTATTTGATGTATTTTTTCTTGCCTATTTTTCTGAGGCAAAAACTGATGTCAAAGCCTTTTTTCTAGGTCAGACACTTGGGCTCTTCATGCTTTATAAGCACTTTGGGTACACCCCTGGATATCGAAATTTGTGACATAATTTTTATCCAGTACTAAAGTCTTTCTAACTTTCCCTGTTTTTCCTTTTGAGTTCTGGTTATTTAGAATTCTGCTGTTTACATTCTATGCAGGGATTTCTCAGTTGTATTTATGATTTGCTTCTGGACTAACACTATGGTCATTCTTGGTCAGCACTGCATTTGTACAGTCTAAAGATAGGTATTTTGAAACTCTCATGTGTAGTGTTCCACCTTGCCTGGTAGTTCCAGTGACTCATTCATGTGGCTTGTGTCTTTTGTGTATAACTGATCTTCACAGATTGATATGTCCATTACTGAGAAGAGACACTGGGAAGCCTGAAGAGAATCATAGGTCCATGTATTTCCCTTTGTCATTTTTAAAATCAGTTTTTTAGTTATGATTTGAATTCTTATTATGTGCATACACATTTAGTATTGTAAGTTCATTAATAATTCGTGCAAACCCCATTAATCATTAATACCTATACCAGCAAAGGTTTTACATACATGTGTTAACTTTGCAGGTCCTATTATTTCAAGTGCCATCAAGGAGAAACCAAAAACTAATAGGTGGTCTTCCTGAGATAGGTCTGCCTTGGATTAAAATCTATAGTAGATTTGCTCCTCTAGACAAGGCCTAGGAGAATTTCATTTTAGAAAAGATTCCTTCCTTTAGTATGTTTTCCATGTGATTAGTAAGTATATATAATAATCACTGGGTATTAGGCCACCCTTCAGTCCATTTTTGTGATTTTTGTTTGTCTTTTGTAAATTTTTTTGTCTTACCTTCTACTCAAGAAGAATTTCTAATGTTGCAGCTTCTATCTCATCTTTATGACATGTGCACTGACAATTAGGCCAATACTTTGTTTTAGATAGTGACTGAAGCCCAGATGAAAGAGAGGTCCTTTTTCCATAGTCCAATTACATAATGCCAGAGGTAGGGCTGGAAAAGTTAAGGGCTGTGATCCTTCTTTGGGAGAATAACTGAAGACACCCAGTACACTACCTAACACAATAACAGAATATTAAAGAGAATATTAAAGAGAAATGTATATAAAACCAGACACATCACACCAGTAACATTTGGTGACAACATTAGTGTGGGAGATAAAACTACCTTGCTATACTGGAATGGCTAATGACACCCAGAGGGCCCTGGTAGCTAAGATCACTTAGGGGTGGGGACTTCATTTGCTTCTCCTCAATATAAGAGGAATTACTCTTTCACCTGTCTCTTTCCAAACTACTGAAAAGTTATAATCATGCATACAGCTTACTATATTAATATCTCATTTTTCTAGACACAGAAAGACTCATCATCTCCATGTTCATTCACTTTCATCTTCATTCATTGGTTTAGACAATTAAAGCAATATAACTAGGCACTTGCTTTCAATGTTATCATAAACAAGACACATATAAAGTCATACTATTACAGGCTGGTCTTGTAGAGCAAAATTTCCAGGTAGGTTTAGTCTCTGTAGGCCATCAGATGCTAGTATTAAACCAGGCTATTTTAGGAAGAATACAGAAAGCTTTACTTAAAGAACAACAACTATGGAGCCACAGGTCTGATTTGGTCCACGCCCTACAGTTTATACCCCAGTATTTAATTTGTTGAGAGTCTAGAACTGAGGAATACATATACAAATCCTCAGAGGACTCATAACCTTTCGGGTATCTTTTAAAATTATTCTAAATTATTGATGATGTATATTATATGTATACTGGGAAAGCATTTATGCTATGATACATGCATAGAATCAGAGGACAACTTTGGTGAGTGAGTTTTCTCGCTCCACATTCCATGGGTTCCTGCATCAAATCAGGTTGCCAGTAAGACAAGTGTCTTTCCAGATGGAGTCATCTTACTGGCTGGCTGTTTATATATGTGAAGAGGGCCTTTGTTGTCGGTTGGAAAACAAACACACACAATTCTTTCAGCACATGCAGAGTATTAAGAATATAATGAATATTTCTACCTTCTGACTGACTCTGACCAATAGAAAGCTATGATGTTGTGGTATGGTAAGCCTGGGCTCCAGGGTTGTTGTGAGCTTCTATTCTACTCACAGAAGTTTCCATGGGGACAGTTCTGGTTTTTATAGGTGGCAGACCCTGTGTGGTGACAAACCTTGGTGCCCCTGAAAAGTTTCTGTTGAAACTCAGCATTCTACAATCTGAGACCAAGCTCATGCCCAGGCAAATCCAGCCAAACCCAGCCAAGTCTGGCTGGATGTGCAGAGCTGGCCAGTGGAGTCCAGCTAAAGGCAAAACCCTCACAGACCCAGGAGCACAAACTCATGCTATGGTAAGTCTCTAAATTTTGAGGTGCTTCAAATGAGTAAAGGCATTCTCCAGCGAGAGGAGATTGCACGTATTTTTAATCTCAGCACTTGGGGAGGCAGAAACAGGCCAATGTCTTTGAGTTCCAGGTCAGCCAAGGCTACAGAGTGAGACCCTGTCTTAAAAATAAAAAAACAAAAGAAAACCAGACTCTGTTCTACTTTTAAACATATGAAAACAAGTGTTCTTCTAGAAGATGGGATGATTAGAAAATCAACCCCACTCTTGTGTAGCTATTTGATCTCAAGGATGGTTACCTCTGCTTAATTAGGTTCTTCTGCTTAGAGAGTTGATTTGCTTGCATGAATAGATTTAAGGATGCTGCATTTGTCACTAAAAATTATGGTGATAGAGACACACTTTTGATGCATCTTTATTTTTATTGGGTATTTAAAAAACTAAACTTATTTTTATAATACATGCATACATAATAAACTATAATTATAATCACATTGGGAATCATATTTATGGGGTACCATGCTTGATACAGGTATTCATTTTGTGCTTTTTAATATTAAACATGCAGATATCCTCAAACATCAGTCATCTCTGTATGAAAACACTCAAAATCTTTCCATCTCTATTTTCAAAAATAAATGCATATCACATAAACACACATGGCACCATGCTGCTCCATAGCTTGTTAGACGTGGCCTCCTCTGTCTACAGCTCAGTACCTGTTCACCAAATGCTCTACCTGCTGCTTCGCCTGGCCTCAGTTGGCTACCATTCTACTCTCAGCTCCTATGACATCTGCCTTTTGATAGTGAGTGTATGATTGAGAATGCCTGCTTATTTTTCGTTCTCTGTGAGGTTTATTTCAGTTAACCTCACAATCTTCAGTTCCTTCCATATGGTTGGAAATGATGGTATCAGGTTCATTTTCCAGTTGAATAGTATCCCCTTGTTTATATCTGTTCATCAGCTAGTCCTAACTCCATTTCTGGGGTCATGGTGACTAGTGGTACAAGGAACCTGGGAATGCAGGCAGATGTCACCTTCACATTGTTTCCATTTCCTTTGGATAGATGCCAGATAATGGGACTCCTAGACTATATAGCAATTCTTTTACTCTTCTAAGGAGATTCTGCCCTGTTCTCCATAATGCCTATACTGACTAACATTCTCCCATTAGTGTATCTTCCCACCACTATACATTGCTCTTATCAGTCTCTTTCCCTGCTGCTTTCCCATTCCAGGTAGACCTCTGGTTCCCTGCTGCTCTTCTCCCCTCCCTCCTCCAGATAGTCCCCCTCCTTTGGCTTTTAGGTCACATCTATTCCACGGCCCTCTATTTGCTACTAGTCATTCTCACTGAAGCGAGGTGGTATCCTATTGCATTTCCACAGTGATGGGTTATGCTGAGACTTTTTTTTCCCTCATAAACCCACTGGCCAATTTTATGTCTTCTGAGAAACACCTACTTTTTAAAAAAACAGGTAATTTGTGTAGGTTTCTCAGGGAGTGTTTTGAATGTGGACCCTGGTCAGAAGGACACATCACACCCTCTATAAATTGCCTCTTTGTTGCAATGATTATCTTCTTAGGCTGATGGATTTAGTTCATTGATTTATTTGGGCTTCCTCTTTCTCTTGTGCTTTTAGGATTTGCAGCTCTTCCCCCAGGTTTGCTTCCCAACTGCAATGTTTCAAAGTACATTCTCTCGAAAAAGCGTGAGTAGTAGAACTTACTGTCAAGTTCAATACATAACAGCAATGGGAAATGAAAGACAAACCTCATCCCATTTTGTGGGTCTTCTTGTTGATGCCTTCAGTGACTATCGCTATAGGACAGTTTCCACATGTCCTGAAGTAACTGCTGCTTCTGAATTTTTCCTTTAGCCAGCAATTTTTCATTGTTGCTGATGCATACATCATTAAAGCTTCCATTACTGAGGTTGGAGAGATGACTCATCAGGTAAGAGCATTGCCTCATTTCAGAGGCCATGAGTTCAATTCCCAGCAACCACACGGTGGCTCACAACCATCTATAATATGATCTGAAGCCCTCTTCTGGCATGCAGATGTACAGGCAGATAGAGCACTCATATACATAAAACAAATAAATCCTTATTTTCTAAAAGCTTTCATTAGTAAGAACACATGCTTTTAAATGTTTGAAATATATCTCCTTTTAAAAGCCTGCTACTTTCTTTTAAACATAAGACTTTTTCTTTTGTGGTACTTCTGTAAGTATCTCACCATAATACTTAGAGTGTTTCTACAATGGGTCATAGATAGTGTCAGATGAAAATCCAAGTTAACACTTACCTAAAGCCTACCAATTTTTCAAAGACACATGATTCACTATTCTTTTTTTAACATGCTAATTTTAAATACGACATCTGACATGATTAAACTTTCTATGCTTGAACCTGTTTGTAGGTTATCTGTTTTGTTCAGCCTTCCTATACAATTTCACAATAGTACCCCACTATTTAAATTATTTAGGTCTGCTACATTTGTTGCTTCAAAGGACAAATTATACCTGGTATGTTTATTGAAAACTTATTTCGGCTATTTCTCTGTGTTCAACATTTTTTTTCCCCCGACAGACTTTAGAAATGCTTCTTGAAGCTTTACATTGGTACATAGGTTGGAGTTGTATAAGCCTAACTTAATTTGATGAAAACTGACAGTTAATTCTCCAGCACAGAATGTGCCTGCCTGGAACTCATTATCCTTCTCTGTTTATTCAAACCTGCTTTGTGTTCATCAATAAGGTTTTTGGCAGGTTTTAATCTGTGGGGAGGTGGTATTTTGAGGTTCCATAACTTTGTTTTCAACTGAGCTACATTGATTTATTCTAAGCTTGTCAGGGCATTTCATAGCCATGGCTGCTCCTTTGAGAGAAGAATGCTTTAATGGATTAAATAGGGTATGTGCATGCATACCAGAAAGTGACCTCTAGAAATGCTTAACAGAAGCATTGTTTTGTTTTGTTTTGTTTTATAGACATCTATCACCTCTGGCTCTTGCTATTTTTCTGCCCTCTCTTCCAAGATAATCCCTTAGCTTGGAAGGAGAGGATGTGGTGTACGCATCCTATTTAGAGCTAAGCACTCTACAGTTTCTTATTTTTCTACTTCTTGCCTAGTTGTGGGTCTCTGTTAATCACCATCTACTACAAAAGGAAGTTTCTCTGATGAGGGCTGAGGGGGTAAGGGATGAGCCAATCCACAGATATCGTGACAACTCACTCAGAAGTCAGTTCAAGTCTATGCCCATTTATATTGATATATTTATATATGAATATTAGTAATAAGTTCTCTTTTAGGACTTAGGATCTGTTTGGCCACATGTGATTGGCAGTTGCTCAGGTTATGTCTCAGGATTGTAACAGCAAGCACAAGACCTGTAGAATCTCCCAAGCTGGACAGAATACCAGCAATGAGATGGAGATGTAGGTACAAAATCCCACTCCTGGTTAAGAAAATGTTGGTAACTCATGGCTGCTGGGGGAGGGAGCACCTGTTTCCTTTAAGGACCACACTTCAGTGACTGTCCCTAAACCCAAATTGTACACAGGTAGCACACATTGAACTCCATGGGGGGAAAAGTGACACAAAGTTGAAAGGAAATAGAAAAAGGGCACGGACCTGGGAGGAGTTGAGAGGTGATTATGATCAAAATATAAAATTCTCCAAGAATTAATAAAAATATTTCTTAAAAAGGAAATTCCTTACAAGGTAATCTAATTAAAGCTAGATCTTTGAGACCTTTGACTATGTATTCTTACCTTGCTTCGTGTATTTGTTTGTATCTGAGAGCAGAAAATTATTTGCCCCTAGGAATATTTTAAATTGTACACCTTCCGTGAATCTTTAGAGGAGACATGCTCTGTTATGCCCTGAGAAGCCTGCTCATCTACCCTTCGCTGTCTTTTCTGCCTGGCATTTGTTAAGAAAGCCTTACTTGTCCCTCAGTCAAAGATTACACACCCTGATCTTTTCCCTGAGTTGAGTCAACAACTCTCCAGTGACTTCTTCATTATCCCAGTGAGTGGATCCTGGTTTCTCTGGGCTCCAACATGGCTCAGAGCTCACCGTCTTTCCTTCTCCTTGGCAGAGATCCCCATATATCCTGACAATGATTCAGGCTGACTTGAACCTTGAGGTTGAGGGATGCCAGCCAGGGCATGAGATAGACAATCTTGGTGCCACATGGCACCTCCCACTGCTCCAACATGCCAACCAGAGTAAGCTCAAGCTGGCACCAGGTTTCACGTGCCCCTGCCTGCCTGCCTGTGTGCTTGGGAGAGAAGAGAGTTATCTGTCCCATGGATTAAGTGGGCACCAGGCCAGCTGTCCTGCTTGGAGACAGGTGCTGGCTCCAGATGTCTCTCAGGGGCTCTCACAGCAAGACACAGATGGCAGCTCTCATTCTACTGCTTCATGCTTTGGCAGGTTGGGTCCAGCTCCAGGTTGCCCCTAACATTTCCCTGGCTGGAGAAGGAGGTGACCTAGGGGCACATAATTACAGATTGGTAAGGGTGCCAGATTAGACTCATTTCAAGTCGTACCGGTCCCAGTTTTTAAGAACTGCTTTACTAATTGGATTAGGCAGGTCTTGGTCAAGGTAACTTGAGTTCAAGAAGGAGGTCATAGAGAATGGTTGCCAATGTGAAGTGTTATAATTGTGCGGGGAGAAGAGAGATACCACAGGAACCCCACTGGGCTCTAATCAACCTGAAGAAGCCATTCTCCCATCCTCTAGGGAAAACCAGAAACAGGCAGACCTTCTAAGATAACATTCATTTTCTGTAGGAAGCTCTATTTTCAGGCACTGGGGTATTGAAAACCAGAAATAGCTTCTTTGACAGGAGGTGATCTCCTTAGCAACAGAAGGGCTCTCTGGCCAGCCAGCCTAGCCTGCTTGGCCAATGAGAGACTGCATCTCAAAAAAAAAATCATAGCCTGTTTGGCCAATGCAAGCACATGTCTCATAGAACAAAGTAGATCATACCTGATGTATGATACCTAAGGTTGACCTGTGGCCTTCGCATGCTTGCACGCATGCACACACACACACACACACACACACACACACACACACACACACACACATTTAGGTGCATCTGCACACACATGTGCACACATTAAAAACACCCACAGCTTTAGAAAGAGTTGTTTCTCTTTTATTTCCTTCATTCAGTGATTTAGCTGATGCTCTTGGATGGTGTCAGATGCCAGGCGTTCCTCTGGATGCTGGGAAGCCAGCTCAAGACACATATGTGAATTCTACCCTTTTGGCATTTCCCTTCTCAAGGAGCTTCAATCTTAGGCAAGCTAGTAGACTAGCAGGCAATTTCAGCTCGTGACAGAAACCGACTGGCCTGAAGCTAATTGGGCAGGTGGCTGGGAGAGTTTTAGAGGGAGGTGATTGGGAAACACCTAGGGTAGGGGCTTAAGAAGATGCCCTTAAGCATATTTCTCAAAGCAGAAAAAAACATTTTGTGTGCTGAATTTGAGTAAAAAAGGTGCACTCAGGGGTTTTGCCCAGAGGACACAGTAGCTTTTAATCAAACAAAGTGGAACTGAGCAGCTGCTGAGATCTTTGTATTTTCACAATACTTTTTTCAAGTGTCAGAACTCTGGGTCAAAGTGACTTAAATTCAACCACTAAAACAAGGAGGAGGAGAAAGAATTTTACTGTCTCTCTAGGATGGAAAGCAGGCTGGGCCAGCATTGGAGAATCAGCATTCTATGGCTATGACGAGGACATCCCTTAGATACCTTCTCCCTGGGTCCTTTTCTGACACTGGCTCCCTCGTTACAGCAGCAAGTCCAGGGACAAATTATTCTTGGCCCGATGTGGATTGTGTGGCCTTTCTAGCATGGAAGAGATAAGTCCTTGAGTAGCCCACCTGGGGCAATGCTGATGGAGAAGGAAGGGAGACATCTGATATGCCCTCACAAAGGAGAGGGGGCTAAACTAGGCGTGGTGGTATGCCCCTGTAATCCCCAGAATGTGAGGAAGTGGAAGTAGGAGATTCAGAAGAGTTTGAGGTCACCCTTTAGATAGAAAGTGATGATGTCAAGATCATCCTGGGACTCATAAGATGTCTTTTCTTAAAAAGAGGTGGGGTGGGGGTGGGGAGGAAGCCCGATAGTCACTGCACAGCTGTTAGGTGGTTGTTTCTGTTTGTAGACCTTTTAACTTCATAATTTTTTTTTGAGACAGATTTTTATTAGACTTAGGGTGGCCTCAAGCTCACTACATAGCTGGTCTTGATCTTGAACTCCTGACCTGGCTCTATCTTTAGAGTATGGGGATTACAGGCATGTGCCAACATACTTATTTACATACATACTTCACAACTATCACACAGTGTGAATCTTGCTAGACACCTGGAGGGAGGGGCCAGTTGTTTGTTTGTTTGTTTGTTTTTTGTTTTGTTTTGTTTGTCCCTTTTCTGCTTCTGGCACCAGGAAGTACAGAGGGATGCAACAGGCCCGAGCAGCTGAGCTATGAGTGGGAGTGTGGGAGTGGATGTTAAATCTGCCTTTCCAGTAACATTATCTCCCCATCTGTAATATGCAGATAGGCTCAGTATGTCTTGCAGACAGTAAATGAAGAGAAGAGGCACGCATTCCAGGCAGAACTTGGCAGAAGGGCTGCAGCCCTCTAAGGAAATCATACATTACCCTGGGATGGTCTGTGGGCGGGACATACCAGCGTGGGAGTTTCAAGTAGCAGTGAGGCCCCGGGCGGTGGTGGCCTTTGTTAGATCATCCTAAGGACTCTCTATCTCTCTTCTAGGAAATGAGGACAGATGTCAGGCCCTGCTACAATGTGACCTTCTCTGTATTGAACAGTGATTCAAAATACTGTTGGCTCTTCCCTGAAGCTATTTCTGACGAATATTCCTCGTGGCCAATTCTAAAGTCTCTATATACTGAGGATGGATCATTTGATTTGGAATAGAGGGGTGCCATTCAGTGTCTGCGTACAGTTAAAATAATCCTATACTATACAGATGGCACAGCATTAAAAATGATAGTTAGTGGTGATACGGACAGGAAATTGTGTTTAGTGGGTGAATAACAGTACCCAGGGTGGGGCATGCTACTAAACAAACAAAGAGATATGATGGACTCAGAGCCTAGGAATGGTCTTCAAGGAACCATAAAGACTTGAATGGCTTATAAACCAACCAACACACACACACACACACACACACACACACACACACACACACACACACATTCATGAACATATATTCACACACACCACCCAAATACAAACATATACATATACACACCCCACACGTCTTTTCCCTTTGGAAAGACACTATTGTGTCTTAAAGCTAACAGAGGTAAAGCAGTAGCCGTCTGTTCAGAAAAGAAGCTGTCACAATCCCCTCAATGAAATGCATGAAAATCAGCTGGGCCCTTGAGGAAGGAGGGAGAGCATTAGCCAGAAAGCATACAGTGTATAGACAGTTGAACCTAATGGGATTTTCAAGGGAAAGAAAGGATTCCTTTTAAAGCCATGAGAGGAGCTTCATTGAGGGTAAGAATGAGGGAGAGGGTAGGGAGGGAGGGAGAGAGGGAGAGAGGGAGGGAGGAGGAAGGGGAGGGAGAGAGGGAGGAGGAAGCAGGAGCACTGTCATAAGAAGGATGGCTGGATGGAGGGTGAGAAACCTCCATCCTCTTCAAGCAAATACCCTTGAGGAGTCTCAGACCCATCCTCAGAACAAAGGGAAGGTTTGGCTTTTTATAGCAGTTTAGAACTGGAGGGAAAATTCACATCATGTGATTTAGTTCAACACAGCGTACTTGACAAGGAGCACAGAGAAGCCAGGTACCATAAATTGAGAGCTGTCAAGCCACAGCACAGTCAGCTTCTTTTGCTTACACTTTCATTTTTTGAGGTTATAATATAGGTAGAACATTTCTTCCTTCTCTTTCCTCCCGCCAAGGCTTCCTGTACACCCTCCTCACTTCCCTTCCAATGCATGGCCTCTTTGTTCACTAATTATTACGGCATGCATACATGTGTATACATATGTATACTTCTTAAGAGAACCTGTTCAGTCTGTAGGATGTTCCCTGCTATGTATGTTTTCAGGGATTATCATTTGGGACAGACAACTGATTGGTGAACTACCTTGGGAAAACTACTGCTCCTGCTGCCATCCATGTTGGCCCATTGCTTTGTCCTTATTCAGCTCCTCTTTGGGCAAACTGCTGTCCCAGAGAGAGCTTCAGGGAGGGGTGGACTGATGTAGGCTGTAAGACCAGGTCTAAAGATACACACCCAAGTTCTAATACTGTAGTATCCCAATACAAATTGGAGGAGGTGGAACCTGATAAGAAATGATCAGGCGAGCATCTCCACACTCATGAAAGGATTAATGTTAGACATAAAGACCCCGACCTGAGGCTGGAGGTTTAATCTCTGAAGCACAGACTCTCTCTCTCATTTTTATTTTATGTGTCTGAGTGTTTTTATGCATGTCTGTGCACCCTTGCATGCCTGTTACCCATGGAGGGCAGAAGAAGGTGTCAGATCCCCAGGAACTGGAGTTACATGTAA
The DNA here is from genome assembly GCA_902729485.2 of Mus minutoides. Classification (NCBI taxonomy): domain Eukaryota; kingdom Metazoa; phylum Chordata; class Mammalia; order Rodentia; family Muridae; genus Mus; species Mus minutoides. The sequence continues at coordinate 933,543 of LR749511.1, read as the reverse complement.
GGGTGTGAGTGTTATGATTTAAAGCCAGGTCCTCTGGAAGAGCAGCTGTGGCTCTTAACTGCTTAGCCATCTCTCCAGCTCAACCACAAGCTCTTTTTGCCATTCTGGATTCTACCATGGAATGATATAGCAGTAAAAGTCTCATAGATGAGCAGATGCCAGCACTGAGTCCTTAGACTTCCCAGCTTCCAGAACCATTAGCCAACTAAATCACTGAGATTTGTAAATTGGCTTGCAGTATTCTGTTACAGAAAGGTAATTCTACACTCATTCCTTCTTCAAATGCATGGAAGACAGGCACGGACTCATGAAAGGACACAGAGGTAAGTAAGACTATCTCAGGGAGGCAATATCCCATCCCAGGAGCCTGCCCTCCTCCACCTTTAGAATGATAAGATGGTCAATTATCTTTTCTTTGTAGACCTGCATTTGATTGTGAAATTCTATGGCTGCTACTCATGGCCCTACAATAGAATTATTTCAGCAGAAGGATGCTTCATGGCTAATTGGCCTAGGTCAGGCATCTGAGCCAAGGTGTTTTGCTAGAGACAGGAGAGGAAAAAAAATAGAAGACCTGTATCCTGAGAGGTGCCTCTGGGGACATTAAAATGGCTTTGAGAAGGAGCCCGTCACATCTGGTTGTTGTGATAATTGGACTAGGTAGCCTAGAGATGGAGACAAAGAGGGGCATCCAATGTATTGTGTTCAGGTCCTGGCAAGGCCTTGGAGGTGCCCTTTGAAATAGCTTGCCTGCAGAGGTGACCTCCAGATAGTCACACTGGACACAGCCCAGAGTGAGAGAGGCATGTAGGCTCCAAGGCCCTGGAATGTATCATTGCAGCAGCAGCATCCTGGCTCATGTCATGGAGCTAATTGAGGGCTGGAACCTTCCCATATGCGTCTTTGAAAATATAGGCTTCCTATTCATGCCCCTGCAACTTCTGGAACAGCTAACATGGCTTTGGCCCTAGAGACTTTTAAACAAATGTCTGGGAGGTTCTGATGTGTGTTTGGTTTAGCAACCACTGGCTTCTTTGAACTTAAAGCATCGGAGAGATCTAGAAACAAGGTAAGCAGAATAACTGGGAACATTGATTCTATTGCACACTCGCTTTGTGTTGAGCAGTTCACACCGGACACACACACACACACACACACACACACACACACACACACACACACACACACAAACATGCGCGCGCGCACCCCTTATTAACATGTGGGCACATATTCCAGTCTTCTTTTCTGCCTTGGATTCTTTCATACGCTAATGCATAGATCTTTTGTACATGCAATCAGAGACCTTACTCTGCCCTAATTTCCTGCCTCTGAAGCACCATGAGATTGGGAAGGCTGTGTGGCAGTGAGCTCATGCATAGAATTAGTCCTCATCTTGTTGAAGGAATAAGAGGAAACAGATAAAAAACAAAAAACAGAAAAATAAAACCCTTGACTCACCAGTCTGAGAAACCCTGCTCATCTATCTGCAAAGTGGTGCAGGCAGAACTCCTGGCTGTAACTCTTAGGTCATGCCCCTGAACCCTTATACAATTCCACCCCTGCCACCATTCCCTCTGTCTCAAGCCCACTGGTTGAAGGCAGATGGAATAAGTTAAATAACTATTAGGGCATCAGTCACAACATATTCCTGGTCATTAGGCTTCTCTTCTGTATTTCTCTCTGGTAAACAATCACACATGATACACATGCCTCTTCAGAGAGCTTTCTCATATACCTCTCTACTCCCCAGAATTTCCTGGCACTTAATGGCCAAGCATTTACTTTCAAGTTCCTGCTTTCCTGTCAAACTTTTAGTCAATGTTAAGGAACCAGTACAAATCTATGCCTCTGATACTATGGGTGTGTATAGATGTATATATGAAAACTTAATAGCCAGAATCCATTGTTTCATGTACTTGGGCCTTGTGGGCATGTTCCTTCATGGAGTTCATCATCTCATTGTGAATATGGTTGAGGTTGTTTATAATTTGGATATGTTCCAATCTTGTACTGCGCCATCAATTAATAAGATTGATTTTTTTTTTCCTTTCTCAGTTAACTGGACACAGGAAGTATGAGGTAGAGGGTGCTAGACAGAGAGAGAAGAGACTTGAGAGGGGGAGCAGGCTCTGGGAAGCAGCTTATGCAGCCTCAGATCATCCTGTCCCAGTCTTTGGCATCTCATTTCCAGATGATGACGGATTAGTTCCACACCTACAGACCATGTCTGTCATTTGCAGATCAGACACTGTCCAGTTTTGTACGGACCTCTTGGTGGTTTAGTAACTTGGTGGGTTATGATCAAGCATTTTGTGCTTGGCTGGTAGAAATCTAGAAGCTTCTGAAGCAACAGCATCTGAAGGGTTTGGTGTAGTTTTTCTCAAATTCCTTAAGATCTGTGCTAGGATTCCTCTATTGCCTAAGGTATACATGCCACAAAGCCCATCAGACACACCAGCTCTTTTGAGCTATTTGGCTTGGGTGACTGGGCAGTTCTAGTAATAGCATGGGCTAATAATAGCATTTCTTCTGCCTCTAAGTCATATGGGAAGATTTCTGTCTGTCCTTCTGTCTGTCTGTCTTTCCATTTAGCCAGTGGATAGAGGTGCTTGACAATCCACTGAACATTAGGGCTGTTCATAGAAGTAGCCTGGACTTGACCTTGGAAGAAACATATAACTGTGCTCTGAGTTCTGAAATCACTGGCAATACTGTAACAGTTCCTATAAATTTAATGAAGAGGTCCAGTAATTTGGAATGGGCTCCTCAGGGAAGTTCTGATGACTTGTACCAGTTTGTTCATGTGATCCAACACATCTGACATTTCACCTGGAGCAGGGTGGCCTAAAAGAATCCCAAATCACTCGCCTAACAGATGGTGTTGGCTCCTTCTGGATGTCTCTTTTTGCCTGATTACTCATGTTTAAGAAAGCTAGCCCAGCTTCCCCAATAAACCTAATAAGTTCAGGGCTCCTGGACCATACAGACACTTGCATAGCCTTTTCAAGCTTAATCTGAGAGCTCAAACAACTTCTGTTGCTACATCCTGCAAGTCAAAATAAGTCGGCAGCCAGCTCTCATGTTGGAAGATGGGAACAGGGGAGGGGGGAGGGATTCGAACAGGTGACACTTCTTGCTGGATGAGCAGTGAGGCATATCAGAGAAGGGCATGAACATAGAAAAGAAGGTCATGGAAGATGGTGCACAAATCTGCAATAGGTCTCCCTCCTTGCGGTTCTTAGGGCAAGTAAGCCTCAGGAGCACCAGGGAGTGGGTGGCTTAACTTTAAGAAGACAAATCACAGTGAAAGGAGGAGACGCTGTCCAAAGGTAACCTTGGATTTTCTCGGAGTTATTTATGAAGAGCATCATTCAAACGTATATTAGGTCTTTAATGGTTATTAACCTCAAATTACCATGACATATCTCTCAGCTCACAGAGACACACCAGACAACACCATACTTAAGAAATGTCCTTCTAAATGACTCTCTCTTTGGAGTTTGGAGTATTTTCCTCTCCAACAGCCCATTCTCTTGTCATGGAATACTGTTTGGACAGTCATGATGGAAATCAACAAACTAAAATTGAGTCGTCTGTAAGCTAGAGATACATACATGACAGGGGCAATTGGAGAAGGTACTTTAAAAAATCATTTTCTGGAACTTCTCTGTCTTGCTCACTTTTGGATAAATGATATTTCTGAAATTTAGATTAATCTCTGTATAAATGGGGGAAGGTGATTAATGATAACTTTAAAGAGTGGTTGACATATGTTTAAGAGGTTAAGTTCAGTCTTACAGGTATGTGATCTACCTGTACCTCTCTACTTTTCCAGTTGGCTTCTAGTTTCAATAGGCCAAACTCTGCAAATTGGCTCTCTTATGTCCTCCTAATGTTAGGGAACTAAATAGATATTAGTAGGCCTAGAGGCCACTGGAAATGGACAACTTCCTCATAGACTTTACTCCACACTTCCTGTATCCCTGGTAGCACTGTGTAGAGAAGTGCCTCCTTGGGAAGTAGATTTCTGTGTGAAAGGTTAGCGGTCTCTGGACTTTGATGAGGCTCACACAGGCAACACACTCTCTCCTGGTCAGAAGAATACATTCTAAGTTCTGTGTCTGGTCTGAGCAGAGACCTGATCTTCTAAGCTACTGAAAATATTATATACTATTGCCTTCTCCTTTTTAGAGTTAATGCAGCTGGGTCTGTTAGTCATTGGCCTAGAGCCCAGTGCCTAGGAAAGCTGACCAGCTAGGGTCATGCTAAGGAGAAGGGTGGGGAGAGGATTAATTATCCCTTTAATGAGATAACATACTTTTCTCCCTCAGAAGCAGCTTGTGGAGGTCTCTAATGAGACTTAATAGTGGCACCTTGGAGCCTCTATCCTGTGTCCTGTCCACTGAGTCCAAATCAGAGAAACATACCTTGCATCCTGTTTCTAATACTGGCTAAAGTCTGCACCTGCTTCCTGGAGACTTTGGGCCTTCACGGTCATTTTGTGAAGCCTGCCACCTTTCTGTGATGCTGCTGCTTGCTGAAGTATTGCAAAACCCTTTTCTCTTCTCAGTCATCTCCCCTTTTCCTGGGAGCTGTTGAGATTTACAACTTACCTGCCCTCTTTTTGCTTTTTGTTTTTCTATCAAACACTATAAAATTCTCCTCAGACTTATCAGCCTGAGTTTCAATTATTTTATCTAAACTGAGAACTTCAAAGTGGATCCTTAAGGCTCCTCTTAAACACTTTCACTGATGCTCAGACAGAAAGAGGCCCTTGTGGGAGAGCAGAGAGGAGCAGAGACTGATAGGGTATTTGTGACCAATGTTCTATGCCTTCTGGGATGTCATTGGACAACAGCTGTGCTCTATGGAAGTCATGGTTTGTGCTGGCAAGATCTTCCCCATATTGTCACCACTTTTAATAAGTTAGCATATACTTATTATGTAGGTAATATGATTCGTTATGTCATTTACAAACATGCATGTCGCGTATTTTGATACTCCATTAGCCTCTCTTCTCCTCCATCCCTCCTCTTCTTCCTCTTATTCTCCACCACATCCATAATCTCCTCTTTGATGCTTATATTCTTTCCTTTCACTGAATTCCCAAATGAGAGAAAATATGAAATTATTTTTCCGAGTCTGGCTTATTTCACTCAATGTTATAATCTAAAGTTCATCCATTTTCCTGCCTAGACGACGTTCACCCTATGTGTGTGTATACCACATTCTCTTCATCTATTCGTCTGCTGATGGACAGCTGCACTAGTTCCATACTGGGTGATTGTAAATGGTGCCCCAGTAAACGTGAATATGCATCTGGAGCCTATGGAAGATCTAATTTCAGTTTGTTGGTTTCCATCATGGCTGTGCAAACAATATCCCATGATGAGAGAATGGGCTGTTAGAAAATACTCCAAACTCCAGAGAGACAATCTTGCCCTGACAATCCTGCTCTTCTTTTGGCTAAACTACTATTATCTTTTTTCATCTGCAAAACTAATCTGTCTAGTAGGCAGGCAGGAGACAGGGCTTGAAGTTGAGTCTAGAGAAAATATACAAGAGTCTCCCATCCACACCTATCAAGTGATGGACCTTGGGACAAAGAATCTTGCCAGCTGCAGTGAGTAAGAACATTGAAGGACATGTATCCAGGGTCCCATAAAGACTCTCTTTTATATTTTAAAAATGTATAATTTCAGAGTCAGAACAACCCCACCCCCAACCCCTTCAGGCCTGGACCTGAGTGTGCAACTTTCTCTGTAATAATAAAACAGAGACCACAGAACCAACCGGAAACCATTCACTTTACCACTAGAAAGGGGCTAGTTAAACAAACTCAGCCAAATGTATGTGTCTTCTTGGTATTGTCTCATGGTTTCAACAAAATGTTGAACCACCACAGACATAGTGGAGATGAGAGGAATTGGATTCTGTCTCTCCTGGTTCATCAAGGTATTAATAATTCTATTTTCCTTAACCAATTTTCTGTTTCCCAATTTCTTTTTGGAATACAAAGTAATTAAGATGGTGGGTTATGAACCCAAGTTTCTAGATTTAGCTGGACTAATTAATACTCTCACTGTCAGTATAGCAAGGCTCCTTCCCTCAACCCCAATCTCACAGCTTGCTATTTTCTTCTTTTGTCTATTCCTTTTCTATCCTTCTCTTTCTTCCTCCCCTACTCCCCTCTGTGGTACTAGAGACTGAAGCCAGGGCCTGACCCATACTACCATTTAATTATATTCTAGGGTTATATATCATAGAGCCTATCATTGAGCTAGAGTCACAGCTCATCATATACTTTTAGTTTGAGTAAGGGACTCACTAAGTTGACCAGGCTGAACTTGAACTTTCTCTGTAGCTCGAGCAGGCCTAACACTTCCGATTCCCCTGCCTTGTCATATAGGAATATAGGCATATATGAGTACAGGAGTATAGGAGCATAGGCCTGTACCAACATGCCTGGAAATTTTTTGTTTCCTTGATAACAGCCATTCTTACCAGCATGAGAAGGAGTATCGGTGTGACTAGCATTTCCTTGGTGACTATGACTATTAAATATGTGCGCTTGTGCGTGCATGTGTGTGTGCACGCACTTGTGTGTGTATTGGCCATTTTTAGACCTTTTGAAAAGTATTCATTTCCCCTTTTATGAATTAGATATTTTTTGGAGCTTTGCTCTTTAGATTTCTTCCTAAATTCTAAATATTTATCTCTTGTTTGATGTGTGAACAAAAGTTCACAGAAAACGCCTGTATCCTCAAAGGCACCTTTCCAAGAGACTTATTGACTGATAGGAACTCTAATGGAGAAGTTGGGGTATTGTGGGTTCAAAGCCTAATTGCCTTTTATATTATTGGGCTGTCATTAGCACCCTAGATAGTTATTCCTTGTCCACTTCAGTTTCAGGACTAATATCCTACAACTAAAAAATAAAAACCTATTAGGATGTATGAAATACACCCCAGCTTACACCAATCAAAAGCTGAGAGCGTCATTAGATAGCATCTGGGGCTTACCTAGAATTGAGATTTCTGTGCTCTGCAGTAACTGCCTACTTAATGTTTTCAGGGATATATTTGAAAGCATGTTGATTTATGACTTTGTTTGTTCTGTTGCAAAAAGAAAAAAAAGTTACCCAACTGTTACCATACTGGAATATAGAAATTTATGTTCAAGAACCATAGTCACTCATATTTTGGCTACAGAAAAAAAAAAAAACCTACCTTTTCTCCCTTTGAGGTGAGAGTTGTGAATTTGCATTGATAGATGACTATCTGGCAAGAATTTTCTCCATCTTGAAGGCTATCTTGAAGAAGGAGGATAAGAGAGAAGGGCAGGTGTCAAGATTAGCCTATGAAGGAAACCAAATGACAGAAAAAAAAAAAAGAAAGACTAGAAACCTCTCCCTACTAAAGCTGACCTGAAACAGTGTAACAGAGCACACATAGGAAAAGTTCCCATCATGTGAATGACTTAAAAGTCCATTGTATTGGGATACAAAAGTCTCAATCCTTAGGGCAGCATTTCTCATAAAAAATCTAGCCCTTCCTTAGCTCCTTTCCTTGAATAATCTCTCCTATGACTACCCACATGAGTTGTCTGTGATGCTTTGAGTATGCCTAGCCTAGAGTGTGGCACTATTTGGAGGTGGGGGCCTTGTTGGAGTAGGTGTGCCACTGTGGGCTTAGGCATTAAAACCCTCATCCTAGCTGCCCCGAGGAAGCCAGTCTTCTCTTAGGAACCTTCCAATGAAGATGTAGAGTTCTCAGCTTTGCCTGCAACACGCCTGCCTGGATGCTGCCGTGATCACATCTTGACTGAACCTCTGAACCTGTAAGCCAGCCCCAATTAAATGTTTTCTACAAGTTGTCTTGGTCATGGTGTCTCTTCGCAGCAGTAAAACTCTAAGACAAGGGTCAAATCCTTGTTCAGGGACATAAGAACCTGGGGATTGCAGAGGTTCCAATACCGGCTTACAAGTCTCTTTACCTGTTCCTTTTGCTGGACAGAAGCTGTTTAATTGGATTCAGTGTCACTTTTTATCCTTGCTAGTGTTTCTGGGGCTACAGTGGCCCTATCACACAGTGACACTGCCTATGCTATGCCTAGAACTTGAGTGTTTCTTCTGGTTTGCTAGCTTGCAGCACTGGCTTCTTCAGTATCCCCCCAGGGCTAGGGTCATAGTGATTCCTTGCTACTTCATTCCTGTTGATCACTCTGTTTACCTCCCTTAGTTCAGTGAAAAGGCCATTTTGCTCCATGATCCCACTTGCCTCTTCTATGTCGGTTTCCTTTCTGATTGTGCTTGATCTACAGGAACAGAAACAGTTAGAGACTGGAGTTTGCATTTCTTCAGAAGCCTTGTCTACTTCTGAGGTCTAAACATGTGGCAGGAAGATGTCTAGCATCACCCATGTGCCTGAAGAGCACACCATGGCTGCTTCTCTTTCCTGGTGCCTGGCTCTTTGTATTTTGGTCATCTGGAGAGGCTCAATTCTCTCTTTCCTCTCACTCGGTAAAGTCATTTCCTGACTCATGGCCTGGTGTACTTGAGGCAAATACTTTTCCTCTAATGGCTGTGGTTCAGAGACATATTCCACCTACACTTGTGGCTTAGGAAATTGCTAGAGGTCAGTTGAGAAGGTGTTAATCCAGCTGAGATTGATTAGGGGTCAGGGCTAGCAACAAAAAAAAAATGAGTTTTGTACTTTCTCTGGGGTTTGATTGAATGTCTGGTGCCAGGTTTCCTTCCACTTGGATGAAAAAGAATGACCGACTCCATAGAGACACCCCAGTTTCCTGCTATTTCTTGGAATAGCTCCAATCTTCTTTCTATCACAGAGAGGCAGCTAGTCACCTGGCATGTTAAGGAGAGGCATGGGATCTTCTATTCTCTTCTCATGGAAACTGGCTTTTTTCTTGTCTCCTTGAACCACGTTAGCCTGAGATGCTATACATGAGGACTATTGTTCTGCCTGCATTAAGACTCCTTGGAACAAGAGCACACTATCCCTTGTTATCATTTATGGACTTTTTTTTCCTTTGGAAAATACTTAGATTCTACATATCATGTCTCAGACAGCGCTGTCACCCTGCAAAGCCATAGGGGTGAAAGAATAAAAGTGATGCCTCTAAGGAACTCAAGCACTAAGAGAGACACACACCCATGACCAAAGCCTGGGGTAATGAGTGGTTTTTGCAGAAGTGCAGCTAAAAGGGTTCCTATAAGTGTGCCCTTAGGTGATGAACAATAATATGAGTCCTGGCAGGGGACACAGGCTCTAAAACAAAAAAAAAATGACAACCTGGAAGAAAGGATGGAAAAATCTGGTACTGGCATAACTGGCAGTTATCATGTAGAAGAATGCAAATTGATCCATTCTTATCTTCTTGTACAAAGCTCAAGTCTAAGTGGATCAAAGACCTCCACATAAAACCAGAGACACTGAAATTTATAGAGGAGAAAGTGGGGAAAAGCCTCGAAGATATGGGCACTGGGGAAAAATTCCTAAACAGAACAGCAATGGCTTGTGCTGTAAGATCAAGAATTGACAAATGGGACCTCATGAAATTGCAAAGGTTCTGTAAGGCAAAAGACACTGTCAAGAAGACAAAAAGGCCACCAACAGATTGGGAAAGGATTTTTATCAATCCTCAATCTGATAGGGGACTAATATCCAATATATACAAAGAGCTCAAGAAGCTGGACTCCAGAAATTCAAATAACCCCATTAAAAATGGGGTACAGCGCTAATGAAAGAATTCTCAAGTGAGGAATACTGAATGAATACTGAGAAGCACCTGAAAAAATGTTCAACATCCTTAGTTATCAGGGAAATGCAAATCAAAACAACCTTGAGATTCCACCTCACATCAGTCAGAATGGCTAAAATCAAATATTCAGGTGACAGCAGATGCTGGTAAGGATGTGGAGAAAGAGGAACATTCCTCCATTGCTGGTGGGATTGCAAGCTTGTACAACCACTTTGGAAGTCAGTCTGGCAGTTCCTCAGAAAATTGGACATAGTACTACTGGAAGATCCAGCAATACCTCTCCTGGGCATATAACCAGAAAATGTTCCAACTGGTAATAAGAACACATGCTCCACTATGCTCATAGTATCCTTATTTATAATAACCAGAAGCTGGAAAGAACCCAGATGTCCCTCAACAGAGGAATGATACAGAAAATGTGGTACATTTACACAATGGAGTACTACGCAGAACAATGACTTTATGAAATTCTTGGGCGAATGTATGTATCCGGAGGATATCATCCTTAGTGAGGTAGCCCAATCATAAAAGAACTCACATGATATGCACTCACTGATAAGCAGATATTAGCACAGAATCTTAGCATACCCAAGATACAATTTGCAAGACACAAGAAAATCAAGAGGAAGGAAGACTACCCTGTAGATACTTTTTTCCTCCTTAGAATAGGGAACAAAATACCCATGAAAGGAGTTACAGAGACAAAGTTTGGAGCTAAGATGAAAGAATAGACTATCCAGAGACTACCTCACCTGGAGATCCATCCCATAATCAGTCACCAAACCCAGAGACTATTGCATATGCCAGCAAGAGTTTGCTGAAGGGACCCTGATATAGCTGACTCATATGAGGCTATGCCAGTGCCTGGAAAATACAGAAGTGGCTGCTCACAGTCATCTATATAATGGAACACAGGGGCCCCAATGGAGAAGCTAGAGAAAATACCCAAGGAGCTGAAGGTGTCTGCAACCCTATAGGTGGAACAACAATATGAACTAACCAGAACCCCTAGAGCTCGTGTCTCTAGCTGCATTTGTAGCAGAAGATAGCCTAATTGGCCATCATTGGGAAGAGAGGCCCCTTGGTATTGCAAACTTTATATGTCCCAATACAGGGGAATGTCAGGGCCAAAAAGTGGGAGTGGGTGGGTAGGGGAGCAGGGCGTGGAGAGGGTATAGGGAACTTTCAGGATAGCATTTGAAATGTAAATTAAGAAAATATCTAATTAAAAAAAAAGTAAAAAAAAAACAGTTTGGGAAAGATGAGTTTAATGGGGATTTAAGAGAGGTACTGGAGGGCTGGTGAGATGGTTCAATGGGTAAGAGCACCAGGCTGTTCTTCCGCAGGTGATGAGTTCAAATCCCAGCAACCACATGGTGGCTTACAACCACCCATAATGAGATCTGTCACCCTCCTCTCGTGCATGTGAAGTCAGCTACAGTGTACTTATGAATAATAATAATAATAAATGTATCCTTGGACCGGAGAGACCAACCGGAGTGAGCAGGGCCTACCGGAGCAAGCGGGGCCGACTGGAGCGAGTGGACCCCACCAGAGCAAGCGGGGCTGACAAGAGCGAGCAGGGCTGGCCAGAGTGAGCAGAGCTGGCCAGAGCGAGCGGGGTCGACTGGAGTGAGCAGGGTTGACCGGAACAAGGGAAAAGAGAGAGAGAGAGAGAGAGAGAGAGAGAGAGAGAGAGAGAGAGAGAGAGAGAGAGAGAGAGAGAGAGAGACTGGAAAGCCAGGCATGGTGGTGCACTCCTTTAATCCCAGCACTCGGGAGACAGAGGCAGGTGGATTTCTGAGTTTGAGGCCAGCCTGGTCTACAAAGTGAGTTTCAGGACAGCCAGGGCTATAAAGAGAAACCCTGTCTCAAACAAAACAAAACAAAACAAAACAAAACAAAACAAAACAAAACAAAACAAAAACAAAAATAAAAGAGAGATACTGGACCTTGAACTGGGTTCTTCATCTCATGGATATGGGAGGTGTTCAGAGGAGTGCTAGAATATTGCTGTTTAAAACAAAAATATAGCCATGACTGCAAGTGCCCACTGTGCTCTGCTAGCTGATATGTTATAAGTAAGTGAGTGCCATAAGGCAATAGGTTCTTTACAGCATCACTCTGGGAAACTGTTCAGGAGGCCAATGTTAGAGTTAGGATGAGAGGCTCTTGAGGCTGAAGAACTGATTATAGACACTCTCATCTGCCAGCTCACTGCACACACACACACACACACACATACACACACACACACACACACACACACACACACACACACATACGTGAGGAAAACAAATATACCATGTTACATTAAAACAGTAACATTTAATGGGAATGATAATGGGCTTTGTTGACAAGCTACATTAGGTGATCTAAGACCAGGATTGGAGGTAAGGAGAGCATTTAGAGAAGCAACTTCAGAATCATGTCTTGAAGACACTTGGGATTGATGCAAAAGATATGATCTAAGATTGATAGAGGCAACAATACTTGTTTAAAGGGGAGGAGATGATTAGATATAGAATGGCTATTGATGTATCCCTGTTTAATAATATGAAATGAAAGATTTAAAATGAAATAATAAAATAAAATAATTTAATAAAAAATAATTTAAAATGAAAGATTGCCTTTCATTTTAAAATAAATTTCAAGTGGAAATGCCTTATTCAGAAAATGCAAGGGTGGGTTAACACTCCAATATTCATTAAGTTAATTCATCAAAGGGATACAGATATGGCTATACCCTTTGACCTGACTAAATTAACTTATTTAAAACAGATGTTCTTAGATGAATATTAGAAAGATAGTGTTCATTTTAGAACACTAAAATAAGCACTGTTGAATTTCTGAAAAGCATACACACTACATTGAAAATATGACTAAATATGTGAGTATATGTATTTAGCATGTTGTTGACGTTCCCATTAATAACAACAAAAAAGTGAGCATAATTAGGAGATAAGAATTACAAAGAAAGAGAGAAAATTATAGGTATTTGAAAATAAGCTAAGGAGATCAGTGAACCTAAAAGATGTACAGAAAACACATAATCATAACACTGTGTATGTAGTGAGTTGGTAGATGTTCAGGGGCAGAAAGGACTTAGAAAATAAATTTCATCCTTATGAGGGGCTGGAGAAAAGGCTCAGTGGTTACGAGCATGTACTGCTCTTTCAGAGGACCTAGGTTTCAGTTAAGCATCTATGTGGGTCATATCTTGCTCTAACTCCAGTTCTTGGGGAACAGATACCCTCTTCTGGCTTCTGGGGGCACCTGCACACACACACACACACACACACACACACACACACACACACTTACATTCATGTGCACATGCACATATAGTTTTTAAATGAAGGAAAAGATTAACATACATGACTAAATTAAACATAAAAGATTTCTATTTACTATGATAGCCTATGAAAATATAAGTATTAAAAAGCCAATCCAGTCATTGGGAGGAGATATATGTAATGTTAGTCCCTGGAATCTATTAATGCCTTATTCAGACTAATGGGTTAAAGGCCAAGACTCAATGGGGAAAAAAATGACCAAAATATATGACAATAATTCACTAGTGCTAAACCCCAGTGACCAATAAGATAATAAAGATTATAGCTATACTGATAGATAGATATAAATTAACACTATAGCAACAAAAATCATTTCATACTAAACAGACCATCTATGATCAGCAAAATGACAAAACAATTTGGGTCCAGGATCTGTAGCAAGTTTATATTAATCACAGTTGGTGCGAAAACAAGGAAGCAGTGTGCGACAGCATCAAAGAGGAGTAAGGGTTTCAAATCATCAGCTCCATAGATTTGCACATATACTTATTTATAAAGTAGAGATGACAAGGACTATTTGATGTGGGTAAGTAGGATAATGCAAGGAAGAGTTTAGAGAGCTGACTGGTTGGACTAAGATATAGACGCCTATAGCCCTCAGTTTATCCACCCATCCAGGCACCATCTATGCATCCATGTACCAAGTCTCTCCCTCTCCCTCTCCCTCTCCCTCTCCCTCTCCCTCTCCCTCTCCCTCTCCCTCTCTCCCTCTCTCTCTCTCTCTCTCTC